>JBBPQP010000980.1:0-14618 GCA_038092555.1 Boletus subgraveolens
CAGAAACTCGTCGCGGGCGCGGCGACGCTCCCAGTGGTGTTGGGACTCTGGACGTTGTCGAGAGAGCCTTTGATGGCGCTGCCGTCTACGATCGAGCGCTATAGCGCGTGTTTCACGGCGTTGTGGGTTTATCGGGTGTAACGCGTACGTTTCTAGTAGGTAGCATGAATACTGCTTCAGAGTCCTTTATCTCACTACCACAAGTTACATGATGTACCAAATGAAGAGCGTTCGTCTTCCCAATGAACCTGAATGAAAGCCCCCCAAGTAGCAGTAAAGCATGTCATTTGACAGTGTGTATCAAGTATCCGAATCTATCATACAAGCAAAGTCCTTTGTCCTGTTTCATCAATGAGCATCATACGCGTCAGATAATGAAATCGGTGAAATCGGACCTATCAGCTATCGGCTTGGTTGTTAGATCTTCAGAGCCCACAGAAAGATGAGGCAACTTCCGTCGACGTGACCTCGATTCTGCCAATGTAATATGCCAACCCGTTCGTGAGGTTGTTCATCGCCTCCTCGGACAGATTAAACCCATCGAGAGCAACATCCACCGCCAAGGCATAGATCGTCTCGTCATTGTAGGTGATTTCGTAACACGTGCCGCATGCGGGCGAGTCCCAACCGGTCACGGTGTACGCACCTCCGAGATTGGGGAAGGTGGGGAGCGATCCAAGAGTGGTGTAGCCTTTGGAAATGAGACCGTTGACGCCGTTGGAGCAGGCGACCTCCGTAAGCGGGAGGGATGCATTGTCGTACATATTGTCGTACGAGAGACTCTCAGACACCTGTGCAAAGGCGGGGAGAGTGAACGCGAGGGCGGCAGCGGCGAGAGAGATGAACTTCATGGTGGTACTGGTAGATGAGAGGGTGTAATAGGGAGTCAAGAGCTCGGGACGGTCGAGGCGAACGGACTGAGGAGATGCAGACCCTATCGCGGGTCGTCCATTTATACATTCTATGCCTGAGCGTCTGTCACGCAAGTTGGTGTACGACAATACGCAGAAAACATACCTCGCTTCACTTTTGGAAAGCTCACATCGGGCACTTGTTCTGCAGCAGAAATGTCAGTTGACTGAGCGAGACGGTGAGACGAGACCGCTATCGGGCAGATGTGGCCACAGGATTTAGCACAAGGCAGCGAGGTGTCCGAGAGAGACCCGGCAAACTCGGATTTCGCTAGCACAGCTACGGTCCAGCACCCCGCCCTCCGCTATTCTCATGACGGTGGCTTCTCCCCTATACATACCACTCGCGCGCGATGTTTATTCTCGAATCTCTGTGGGAAGTGACTTGCAACCCGACCGCGACACGGAAGTGAGAGCACTGAAATTCAGAGGTATGACGAGTGAAAACCAGCATAGGGGGTGTTGAAATTCGCTGTTCTCAACTGATACACCACTGAAATTGAGTGTTTGCTAGTGTGAAATTGCACTGCACCGAGTATTGTAGGTGGCACTTTTTCAAGGTCGGAACGACTGATTTGGATCTCCAGTCAATTCCAGTGCTTTCGTTGGTCTTTTTCGGCTCTCTCGGAGCCCTTTTCAATTTTAGTACCGCACGGCATGTAAGTTTTTGAAGGATATATACGAGTAATCAGCTCACATGACGGTCGGGACCGCTCTGAGCGGCATTGCAGATTTCGGGCAATCAGCTCACATGACGGGGCCGCCCTGAGCGGATGATGGGGCGGACACAATTGACACCGAAATTCATGCCATTCGGCCAATGCTATGGATATTGTGTGAGTATCACGAGTACATAGCTCTTGGGAAGGGATTACTATGTACCGTACCCCGTTCGGAGAGAGCTTGAAGTATCTTCTTTTGACGCCCTTCGTGATACACGTCACGTCAGGTATTGCTCGGAGACCTTTCGCAGCGCGCACCTGCCCCCAAAGTCCAAACAGCCCCGCAGCACGCAGTGGCTCGGTGCTAGACTACCGTCGCGAACGCGGAAACTCGTCGCGGGCGTGGCGGCAGTCCTCGTGATATTGGGATTCTGGACGTTGTCGAGAAAGCCACTGATGGCTCTGTCGTCTACGGCCGAGCGCTATAGCGCGTGTTTCAAGGCGTTGTAGGTGTATCGGGTCACGGGTGTAAGTGTACGTTTCGAGTAGATAGCGTGAATACTGCTCCGAGTCACTGCCACAAGTTACAAGATATATGTACCAAACAAAGAGCATTCATCTTCAAAGCCCTCCAAGTAGCAGTAAAGCATATCCTTTGAAAGCGTGTATCAAGTATCCGAATCTGTCTTGCAAGTAAAGTCCTTTATCCTGTTTCATCAATGAGTATCATACATGTCAGAGAACGAAGTTGGTGAACTCGGACCTATTAGCTGTCAATTCGATCATTAGAGTCCGCAGAAAGACGAGGCAACTTCCGTTGCAGTGACTTGTACTCTGCCAAGCTCGACCGCCAACCCGCCTGTGAGCGTGTTCATCGCCTCCTCGGACACATTCAACCCATCGGGGGCAGTGTCCACTGCCAAGATATAGACTGTGGTGCTACCGTAGGTGACTTCGTAACACGTGCCACATGCGGGCGAGTTCCAACCGGTCACGGCATACACACCTCCAACGTTAGGGAAGGTAGGGAGTGATCCGAGGGTGGTGTAACCTTTGGTCATGAGACCGTAGGCACCGTCGGAGCAGGCGAAGGACGCCAGCGAGAGGGATGCATCGTCATACGTCGTGTCGTACGAGAGACTCTCAGATACCTGTGCAAAGGCGGGGAGAGTGAACGCGAAGAGGGCGGCGGCGAGAGAGACGAGCTTCATGATGATAGTGATGAGAAGGCGAAGTAGGGAGTCAAGATCTCAGAACGGTCGAGGCGGACGTGCTGAGGGGACAGACTCTATCGCAGGTCGTCCATTTATACGTTCTATGCCCGAGCGTGTGTCACGCAAGCTGACGCACGAGAATATGCGAAGAAAATCCCCTATTTCGCTTTCGGAAGGCTCATACCCATAAGTCGACGCCCGGGTTCTTGTTCTACAGCGGAAAGCTCGATTGATTGAGCCAGACGGCGAGGCGGGACCACTATCGGGAAGATGTAGCCGCAGGATCTAGACGAGGCAGGGAGGTGCCCGAGGAAGTCCTGGTAGAGGGAGTTCATCAGCACAGCGACGGTGTCACGAATGTCGAGTCGGGTTCAGCGCTCCGCTCCTCGTTACTCTCATGATGGTGGTTTCTTCCCTACACCACTCGTGCGTGTGATATGGGTTCTTTTCCTATGTCCAAGATTAGCGAACTCCGGATGAACAGCATTCATTTGTGGTGCTAAAGCTCCCCCAAGCTGCCAGTGGAACATCATGAATCTACCACCCGAAGAGCCACGTGGCGTAGAAATTATGATCAGCTTCGAGAGAAGCTTCGTAAACGTGCAAGCTTGATACGGTCCGTCTCCCTCATCAGCATGTGTCTGTGAACCGATGATATCGGAAAATTAGTTGGCAAAATGGAATGCAATGGCTAATGATTAATGATTGCCGCAGCGACGCAAGTGTGCATGATTCCTATACTTACAGTACGTCCGTCCCGTTTGCCAGTAATGTGTGCCTGAACGAACACCGTTGGGGGGAAGCCGTTAACGGCCCTCATATTTCCAAGAAAATTTCGCTACAGTCCAAGGAACTCTTCTGTCAACGTGCAGAATCACGAGCTCGTACGTGGTGTCTAGACGACATATAGGTTATGCATTCTATCTGTAACAGATCTTGCAAACATGCAAAAAAAAGCATCAGACTCAAGACTCAAGACGAAAGAGATCGAGCTAGTATCGACTCGGAACTTGGACTCCTGGTCGGTTTTCATGATAATGATCAACACGATTGCAGGGTAGATGGAATGGCTTACCCTTGAGCCTCTTTCACAGACCACACGCGCTCTTTGGTATCCGAGCTGCGGTAACCGAGGCCCTACCAAGACTCGTAGCACGACCATTCGTGAGGACATTCATGCCCTCCAACGAGATATTGAACCCTTCATGGCTTTGATCCCCAGTGTCAATGGCGGTGATATTGAGAGACGTAGAAACCCCTTCTGGGTCGGTGTATGTGAGTTCCCAACAGGTGCCGCAGTAGGGCGAGTTCCACGACAATATCTGAGGGGCACCTCCGATGTACGGGAAGGTAGGAAGGGAGTCGAAGGTAGTGTACCCGTCGGTGAGTAGGCCATACTCGCCGTTCGAGCAGGCAACGTTGGTGAGGGAGTTCTGACCGTGGTCGTAGATGGTGTCATACGACACAGTGTACGTCATGGTGTAAGAGAACGCAGGAGCAACAAGGGCAAGTACAGCAGGAACCGCAAAGAGCCTCATGGTGTAGAAGATGTGGAAGGGCCGGCGAGAGTGGGCGACCATAAGCTGCTCGGACTTTCGAGATGCCTTGTCCTCCTGATCTAGTGACAAAAACTGGAGTCTTCCGCCCCCATCCCCAGTAGGAAGGCGACTTCTCTCTGTAGGGAGACCGCTTAGCAATCTTGAGGAAAGGTACCTTCCAATTCGGCGAATTTGCAAAAGCTTCACTACCCGAGTGCAACAGATGTCGAAGGCAGGGTGTACCTTTTCCGAACTGGCCGAAGTGTAGGAGGTCGACCTCCCGCGCGCACAATTCTGCAGGCGCACGTCACAAAGCAGATTTGTCAGACGAATCTACCCATTGACGTTGAGTGTCACCAATTGTTCCTTACTTCGTCACAAATATGGCAAGTACCCGGATGACTGCTACTCTCGGAAGCGAGCCAGTAAGGCAAGACGACAGCGATAGTTGGAAGTGAAGCGCGGGTTATGATTCTAGTTGACATTTCACCCGACTTCTACGGGACGTGTGTGGTATTTCGTGAGGTGGGATGAGTCTACAGGTTTGGTGTACGTAGTATCGATGACAGCTGGCATGATGAGATCTGCTACGAGTGCGGGGTCAACATGTCAACAGAATTGGATGATTAAGTGTAGCATGCCCAAGTTAGTTGTTCCGGCCCGACTGTGTGGCATGTGCATAGGCATGACATGACTTAAATTTCGAGTCGTTGAGCTTGTTGGATAGTATTTCTGGGCCGACGTTCTGGTTGGAGTGGATTCCGACGAAGGCCACCAAGAAGTAATCGATCTGTAAAAAGCCTAACATTGACCAGCTTCGAGTGAAGCAAACGGATTTACACCTGAGAACATGACGAAACTCCATAAAAATGAAGTTCGATGAACGGGTTGTTGGTAGTGAGGTGGTATGCCAAGGTGGCAACCCCTTAGGTATCTGATAAGTCGTGGCGTGGAAATCAGGACTAACAAATGGAAGCATCGGACCGTCATTCGATCTGGCGACATTTTCGAATCCGAGACCTGGACGGTCCAGGAACTGACTACCTGTTTGACCTGCTGTGCACAATAAATTCATGCGAACACATCGGCTCCGGTGTTGGTCAAGCTAGCCCATGCATCTGCGCCGTTCCTCTCCACATTTCTCTTAATCCATCTGTCGGCCCCCGTGCTCGCGAACGTGGGCGGGTCGAACCTGTCTTCTAGTCTCATGGTATGTGTCAACAAGCGCTCACAAGATACGCTGACCCACGAACGAATATATACCCATATATATCGTTGTGTGACACCACGAAGAGCTCTTGGGAAGGGAGTACTACCAAACCCCGTTCGGAGAAAAGTATCTCTTCTGAAGCTGTTCGTGATACACGTCGTGTCAGGTGTCGCCCGGAGACTCTTCGCACCTGCTTTTAAACAGCCCCGCAAACTCATGAGTACGTTGAGCATCACGGGCTACGCGTCGCTCGTCTTCCTGCCTATCCATGTCTTTACACACCGACTCGCCCCGACTGACACATCCTCGCCCATCTTGGCTGTCGGACAGGCCGAGATGGACTATGTACGAGTTCGTGAAGCTGGGTCTGACTCGGTTCCTGTGGTGTAGTTGGGTGTTGTATACCGGGCTCGTGGCGAGCGTGTTGGTGCGTGCTGTGGAGGGGGTGAACATTCTCCGCACCACGTAGCTCGGTGTCGGACTACCGTCGCAAACACGGAAACTCGTCGCGGGTACGCCGGCGCTCCCCGTGATGTCGGGACCCCGGACATTGTCGAGAGTGCCTCTGATGGCGTTGTCATCTACCGTGGTTGAGCGCTATGGCGCGTGTTTCACGACGTTATGGGTGTATCAGGTGTAACGGGTGCGTTGAGTAGGTAGCGTGAATACTATTTCAGAGTCCTTTATCCCACTGCCGCAAGTTACAAGATGTATGTACCAAACGAAGAACATTCATCTTCCCAATAAACCCAAGTGAAAGTCTATCGAGTAACAGTAAAGCATATCCTTCGAAAGCGTGTATCAAATATCCGAATCTATCATACAAGCACAGTCCTTTGTCCTGTTTCTGAGTCATCAATGAGCATCATACGCGTCAGAGAATGAGCTTGGCGAACTCGGACCTATTAGCCGTTGGCTCGATTATTAGAGCCCACAGAAAGACGAGTTAACTTCCGTCGCCGTGACCTGGACTCTGCCAAGGTTATATGCTAACCCGCCCGTGACGTTGTTCATTGCCTCCTCGGACAGATTAAATCCCTCGGAATCATAGTCCACCGCCAAGGCATAGATCATCTTGCCACCGTAAGTGATATTGTAACACGTGCCACATGCGGACGAGTTCCAACCAGTCACGGTGTATGCACCTCCGAGATTGGGGAAGGTGGGGAGCGATCCGAGGGTGGTATAGCCTTTGGAAATGAGGCCATTGGCACCGTTGGAGCAGGCGACCTCCGTGAGCGGGAGGGATGCATTGTCGTACATGTTGTCGTACGAGAGACTTGTAGTCACCTGCCATGCAAAGGCGGGGAGAGTGAAAGCGAGGGTGGCAGCGGCGAGAGAGATGAACTTCATGGTGGTAGTAGATGAGAGGGCGTAATAAGGAGTCAAGAACTCAGAACAGTTGAGGCGAACGGGCTGAGGAGATGTAGACCCCATCACGGGTCGCCCATTTATACGTTCTATGCCTGAGCGTCTGTCACGCAAGTTGGTGTGCGAGAATATGCGGAAAACATACCTTGCTTCACTCTTGGAAAGCTCACACCGGGTACTTGTTCTGCAGCAGAAAGATCAGTTCACTGAGCCAGACGGTGAAGCGAGACCGCAGGCCACAGGATCTAACACAAGACAGCGAGGTGTCCGAGAGAGTCCCGGCAGACTCGGATTTCACTAGCACAGCTACGGTGTGATGAACATCAAGTCAGGTTCAGCGCTCCGTCCTCCGCTATTCTCATGACGGTGCCTTCTCCCTGTACATACCACTCACGCGCGATGTTTCTTCTCTGTAGGAAGTGGCTTGGGACCCGACCGTGACACGGAAGTGAGAGCACTGAAATCCAGAGGTATGACAAGTGAAAACCAGTGTAGGGGCCCCAGGTTGTAATTCACTGTTCCTGACTGATACACCGCTGAAATATATTGAGTGTTTGCCAGTGTGAAATTCCAGTGCACAGATTGCTGTGGGTGGTACTTTTTCAAGGTCGCACCACTGATTTGGAGTGCAATCCCCAGAGTCCGATCAATTCCAGTGCTTTCGTTGGTCATTTGCGACACTCTCGTCGCCCCTTTTCAATATTAGTACCGTGCGGCGGCATGTAAGTTTTTGAAGAATATACATAACGAGCAATCAGCTCACATGACGGTCGGGACCGCTTTGAACGGCATTGCAGACGACGGGATGGACATAATTGACACCGAAGTTCGTGCTTATTATAGGTTACATAATGTTATAGATTCTGTGTGTGACATCATGAGTAGCTCTTGGGAAGGGAATACCACCAAACCCCGTTCGGAGAGAAGTATCTTTTTTTGACGCTGTTCGTGATACACATCGCTTCAAGTATCGGCGCCCGGAGAATTTTTGCACCCACCTCCTAAGTCCAAGCCCTGCAAACTCACGAGCTCGTGGCAACGTCCCTCGTCTTCCTGCCCATCCATGTCTGTATACATCGACTTGCCCCAACCGACACGTCCCTCAACACCACCTACAAGCTCCTCTCCGCCATGATAGCTGACCAGCTTACCTACATCCTCGAAATCAATAACCTCCTTCCTGACACCCACTTCGGCAGGCGCCCGAGTAGATCCACTTCAAACTCTCTCCATCTCCTCGAAGCAACAGTCAAAAACACCTGGCGAGCACGCAAAGCAGTCTCAGTTCTATCCCTAAATATTGAAGGGGCTTTCCCCAATTCGGTAACTGAACGACTTCTGCATAATATGCGCTCACGACTCATCCCAGAATCTATCGTCTCCTTCGTTCATAGAGCCCTCTCAGAAAGACGTACGAAACTCAAATTTGGCAGCTACCACTCGCAAGAATGGATCCCGATCAACAACGGCATAGGCCAGGGAGATCCCCTATCTATGATTCTCTATATCGTCTAAAATGCTGACCTACTCGATATCTCCAGGGGAAAGGAGCGCTCAGAAAAAAAAAAAGTACAACCCTTCGTGGACGACAAGTTGTTTGACCGTCCTACATAGGGTACTTTACTCCACAACAGGACAAAATTTGATTCAAAAAAAGAACCGACACGTCCTGCCCATCTTGGCTGTCGGGACCCGGACCGGCCGAGTTGGACTACGAGAAGTTCATGAAGATAGGTCTGAGTCGGTTCCCATGGTGTGCTGGGTGTTGTAAGTATACCGGGCTCGTGGTGAGTGTGTTGGTGCATGCCATATCCTCCGCACCACGTGGCTGCGACACCAGACGGTCGTCGCGGGCACGGTGGCGCTTCCCCGGGTGATGTGTCACGTCGAGAGAGCCGTTGATTGCGCTGTTGTATACGGTCGAGCACCATGGCGCGTACTTCACGACGTTGTGTAAGGCGTACGTTTCGAGCAGGTAGCGTGACACTGCTTCAGAGTCCTTTATCCCCGAGTCACTGCCACAAGTACAGGATATATGTACCAAATGAAGAGCATTCATCTTCCCAATAAACCCAAGTGAAAGTCCCCTTGGCAAGTAGCAATAAAGCAAGTCCTTTGAAAACGTGTATCACTAACAAGTATCCGAATCTGTCATGCAAGTAAAGTCCTTTATCCTGTTTCATCAATGAGCATCATGCATGACAGAGAACGAGGTTGGTGAACTCGAACCTATTAGCTGTCGATTCGATCATTAGAGTCCACAGAAAGACGAGGCAACTTCCGTTGTCGTGACCTCGACTCTGCCAAGTTCGACCGCCAACCCGCCTGTGAGTGTATTCATCGCCTCCTCGGACACATTCAACCCATCGGGGGCAGTGTCCACTGCCAAGATATAGACTGTGGTGCTACCGTAGGTGACTTCGTAACACGTGCCACATGCGGGCGAGTTCCAACCGGTCACGGTGTACACACCTCCGACATTAGGGAAGGTGGGGAGTGATCCGAGGGTGGTGTAACCTTTGGTCATGAGACCATTGGGACCGTCGGAGCAGGCGACGGACGTCAGCGAGAGGGATGCATCATCGTACGTTGTGTCGTACGAGAGACTCTCAGACACCTGTGCAAACGCGGGGAGAGCGAATGCGAAGGCGGCGGCGGCGAGAGAGATGAATTTCATGGTGGTAGTGGACGAGGGGGCGGAATAGGGAGTTAAAAGCTCAGAACGGTCGAGGCGAACGGGCTGAGGGGACAGACTCTATCGCGGGTCGTCCATTTATACGTTCTATACCCGAGCATGTGTCATGAAAGCTGATGCACGAGAATACGCAGAGAACATACCCTGATTTACTTTTGGAAAACTCACACCCATAAGTCGACGCCCGGGTTCTTGTTCTACAGCGGAAAGCTCGATTGATTGAGCCAGACGGTGAGGCGGGACCGCTATCGGGAAGATGTAGCCGTAGGACCTAGCATAAGCCAGCGAGGTATCCGAGAAAGTCCTGGTAGGGTGTTCATTAGAACAGCGCTCCGTTCCCCGTTATTCTCATGACGGTGGCTTCACCCCTATACCACTCGCGCGCGTGATATGGGTTCTTTGCCCATGGTCAAGATTAGCGAACTCCGGATGAACATTGCTGTGCTGAAACTTCCCCAGACTGCCGGTGGAACTTCATCATGAATCTACCACCCGAAGAGCCGTACGGTGGCGTAGACCTTATGATCAGCTTCGAGATAAGTTTCGTAAATGTGCGGGCCTGGTATACCGGTCCGTCTTACTATTTACCTCCCATGAGCACGTGTCTGCGAACCGATGATATCGGAAAGTCAGTTGGCAAATGGAATGCCATCATGGGCTATGATTAATGATTGCCGCAGGGACGCAAGTATGTATGATTCCTATACTTACAGTATGCCCATCAAAGTTTACCAGCAATGCGTGTCTGAATGTACACCGTTAGGTAGAGACCTTTAATGGTCCTCACATTTCCAAGCAAATTCGCCACAGTCCGAGGAGCTGTTCTGTTAATGCGCAGAATTACGAGCTCGTACGTGGCGTCTAGAGGACATATAGATTACGCATTCTATCTGCAACGGATCTTGCAGATATGCAAAAAAAAGCATTAGGTACAAGACGAAAGACGAAAGAGATCGAGCTGGTATCACTCAAAACTTGGAATCCTGGTCGATTTTCATGCCAAGGATCAACACGATTGTAGGTAGGGTAGATGGAATGGCTTACCCTTAAGCCTCTTTCACAGACCGCATGCACTTTTTGGTATCTGAGCTGCAGTAACCGAGGCCCTACCAAGACTCATAGCACAACCGTTCGTGAGGACATTCATGCCCTCCAACGAGATATTGAACCCTTCATGGCTTTGATCCCCAGCGTCAATGGCGGTGATATTGAGAGACATAGAAACCCCTTCTGGGTCGGTGTGTGTGAGTTCCCAACAGGTGCCGCAGTAGGGCGAGTTCCACGACAATATCTGAGGGGCACCTCCGATGTACGGGAAGGTAGGAAGTGAGTCGAAGGTAGTGTACCCGTCGGTGAGTAGGCCATACCTGCCGTTCGAGCAGGCAACGTTGGAGAGGGAGTTCTGACCGTGGTCGTAGATTGTGTGAAACAACAGTGTACATTATGGTGTAAGAGAATGCAGGAGCAACAGGGGTGAGTACAGCAGGAAGGGCAAAGAGCCTCATGGCGTAAAAGATACTGCGAGAGTGGGAAGGGCCGGCGAGAGTGGGCGACCATAAGCTGCTCGGACTTCTTAAATGCCTTGTCCTCCCGATCTAGTGACGAACGTTGGAGTCTTCCAGCCTCCCCAGTAGGAAGAGGACTTCTTTCTGCAGTGGACCACTTACTAATCTCAGCGAGGAAAGGTACCTTCCAGTTCTGCGAATTTGCTAAAGCTTCATTACCTGAGTGCAATGGATGTCGAGGGCAGGGTGTACCTTTTCCGGACTGGCCGAAGTATAAGAAGTCAACCTCCTGCGTGCACGATTCTGCAGGCACACATCACCAAGCAGATTTGTTGGACGAATCTACTCCGTCACAAATACGGCAGGTACCCGGATCACTGCTACTTTCGGAAGCGGGTCAGAAAGGCAAGACGACAGTGATAGTTGGAAGTGAAGCACAGACCGTGATTCTAGTTGACATTTCACCCAACTTCTATGGGACGTGTGCAGTATTTAGTGAGGTGGGATGAGATCTACTATGGGGTCAGCATGTAGACAGGATTGGATGATTAAGTGTACCATGCCTAAGTTAGTTGTTCCAGCCCAGCTGTGTGTCATGTGCATAGACATGACATGACCTACTAGGATGACACAGGTACAACGATGACATAGGTCAGCCGCTGGGCTGCTAACCTGTTCAATATTAGCTATAATATTACATAATCTTTTTCGGGCTACTACTGTCCAATGTCCTTGTGGCTGTGCAGTCTGAAACTAATTGTTGCTAAATATTGACATCAAAATGCTCTGCAATCCTGCGTCTCCTCTCCTGTACAGTTGTACCAACTGGAGGTGATGTAAGTTGCAGATACTGAGTTAGACCCTCACATTGCTGCTCTATATAGTTTATATAATGATGAGTTTGGTTTATTAGTAGGGTTAATACTCAAGTACTTACGAGTGGCAGTGCGTAATGCACCACGTGTATGTGGGAGGTGAGGAGGGATCAGATGTCCGTCAGGGCCATACAGTGGCAGGTCCCCAGGATCCGGATTTGCATTGCGTGTTCTCATTGGCCGAAAACGTAATCTATGGAATTGTTGGGTTGGAAACAAATTACATAATTAATTAAGTAGTACTCACTCTCTTTGGACGTCGAGTAGTAACAGCTGAATATCTTGCATGGTTTCATGCATCTCGTTCATTCTTGTTTCCATGCCTTCCATTCGTACATCTAACCCGTCGAGTCGATTATGGATAGTTTGTGCCTGCGTGATAGGGGGGAGGTTTGCAAAGCGACATAATTCTCGTGACACTGGGGCAAGATTGGCGAAACCAGCTGCTAAAGCGGCCATATCAGGTGGGATTGGCTGGCCCGGGGGCTGTTGTGCGGCAGGGACAGGGTCCATGACGTTATGGGTTGAAGTAAGAACAAGTTCAACTTGTGTGACTCCCCCAACTGTTTGCCGTCACCACATTATGTCAGCACAATGCCGCTCCTCGGCCCACTGTGAAGTACCAGCAGCGAATAAAACTAACAAGCCGACATTCCTGTCGATACTAACTGGCATCTGCACTCTATGTTGCTGGTCTCGGTCATGGGTGCCAGTGAGTATCAGTCCTCTCCAATCAATTATTTGCCTGACGAGATCCCAGTGCGTCCGGATTCACCACACGTTCAGATATCGGCCCCGCAAGAGAGGGTCCGTCTGCAGAAGCCGTAGCGTACGTTTACCTCGACTTTTTAGACCCTGTTATAGTGTATTGACGGACAGTACCATATGACAGGAAGGCGCAAGCCAGACGTGTCGAAGAACCCGACATAGACCCCGAGCAGTTCCAAGACCCAGATAACGAATACGGCCTCTTTGCGGGCACGACGTACGAACAAGACGATGAAGAGGCAGACAAGATATACGATTCGGTCGACAAGAATATGGACTCACGCAGACGGGTACGCAGGTGCGTGCTTTCCGGTTCACTTATACCCCCGTTCTTTCCCCGCTAACTGCAATGGTCGTTTCCTTTATGAATTAGGGAGGCACGCGAAGATGCAGAGCTGGCGCAGCATCGAGCTGAGCGTCCGGAAATCCAGCAACAGTTTGCAGATTTGAAACGTCGCCTTTCCGTCGTTACCGATCAGGAACGGGAAAATATACCGGAAGTAGGTAATCTCACACGGAAAAAGCGAAAAAGGGATGAAAGATCCTTCGTCATCCCCGATAGCGTCATCGTGGGTGACAGAACAAAGACGGAATATGAAACTTCGCTGGATGCAAGACAGCAGCAAGTAATGTTACTGTTATTTTCCCCGAGTGGCATGTACTCAATCTATTTATCCAGTCGAGTGGTTTTGAAATGCCGGCAGACTCTGGGACGATGACCAACCCCGTGGAGATTGGTCAAGCACGAGATAAAATTCTATCGCTCAAACTTGACCAGGCGAGTACCATCGCCGAGGAATTCATGTTTCATACTAATGTTAGGTATATCGCAGATCTCAGGCACGTCGATCAACTCTGGGTTGGCTACCTCGGTAGACCCCAAGGGTTACCTGACGTCCTTGGACAGTGTCGCGATAAAGTCCGAAGCTGAAATTGGTGACATTAAACGGGCGCGGATGCTCTTCGATTCACTCGTGAAATCAAATCCCAAGCACGCGCCAGGTTGGATTGCTGCAGCATGCTTAGAGGAGCATGCTGGTCGAATGGTCGCGGCGCGCAAGTTGATTAAAGCTGGATGTGAACAATGTGCAAAAAGCGAAGACGTATGGCTCGAAGCTGCTCGATTACACGTACGTACGGACCACGAGAATTACTGTTCCAGGTGTTGATTTCGTTGCAGAATCGAGAAGACGCTAAGATCATCCTCGCAAACGCAGTCCAACATGTTGCACAAAGCGTTAAAATATGGCTTGCCGCCGCCGATCTGGAGCAAGATGTGAAAGCGAAGAAAAGAGTACTTCGAAAAGGTGTGTCTTATGATCGCCCTGCTCGCCACGTTATCCCTGACCTTTTATGTAGCTCTCGAGAACATCCCTAATTCCGTATGATTATGGAAAGAGACTGTCAATCTCGAAACGTCTGCATCTGACGCCTGTATCCTTCTCTCCCGTGCTGTTGAAGTTATTCCCCTTTCCGTCGAGCTTTGGCTAGCGCTCGCTCGTCTCGAAACGCCAGAGCGTGCGAAAGCAGTCTTGAATAAGGCTCGAAAGTCAGTCCCATCGTCACACGAAATCTGGATAGCTGCTGGCCGTCTCCTAGAGCAGGAAGCGACCGCCGATCCTGACAAGCCTATTAAGGCACGAAATACAGAGCTCGACGTTGTCGACAAGACGATCGAGGCAGGTGTGCGCGAGCTGTGCCGCCATCAAGTGCTTTTGACGCGGGACCAATGGCTAAAAGAGGCGGAGAGATGTGAAACTGAGGGTTCACCGAGGACGTGCGAGGCGATCGTTAAAGCGACGGTGGCTATGGAGGTTGAAGAGGAAGACCAATTGGACACGTGGGTCGCAGATGCAGAGAGCGCAGAAG
>JBBPQP010000981.1:0-14614 GCA_038092555.1 Boletus subgraveolens
ACTACCCCCCCACCCCCCCCCCCCCCGCCGCCGCCCCCCCCCCCGATTAGATCCAGAGGGATGGGATCGATGACGGAGGGGTTACGAGAGTGGCACTCATTTGATGGGGGCCGGGCAATCGGAGAAGATGAGGCTGTGTGAGATTCTGAACCCAAATCGGGCGGCCGAGGCGAAGAATTCGAGCTCCGCGCGCGCGTGAAATGTGCCTGGGCCGGGCAAAATTGAAAAGAGGCGCATCTGAAACGGTGTCCTCGAGCCGCCTGGCGAGGGTTGTCCTCATATGCCTATTTGTGGCGGCATTTCGTTATGGGATGTGCCCTGTGATATGATGATCCCGGTTGCGATGGGCAAGAGGACGTGCCGAGAGGACGCAGGCCGACGCGAAGACCGGGGGAGGTTGCGTGCGAAGGGGCGGTGGGCGGGTGGTGTCGGGACGGGACCGAGCGCGGGAGGGTTGTGTTGTGATTGATTTGACATGGGGCAGGCTTCGACGTTGGGTCTACGGACGAAGGGGACCAACGGACGTTATTCGCTACCGAAAAGGCGTCGCGGGATTGTCTCGCACATGGTGAGATGAAAAAGCGACGGGAGGTTGCCGGCAAACGTTAAGCTTCCCAGGGCTAATTACTTACTTTGAGTGCCTTGCACAGCGATCGTATTTCATAGCACCGAAAGAATCAAAGTCATGGCAGCTGCGTCCCCCCTCCCCGCGCGAGTCCCACCTGCACTTAAAGACCCGTCCCTGTCCGCACATCCTCCTCATCCACTATCCCCTCGCCCGCGCTCATGATCGAGCAGAACTCGCCCCTCCTCCTCCCCGTCTCCTCCTACAACATCGCCCACCTTCACCTCTCCCTGTACGTCCCTCCCTCTCCTTTCTCGGCCTTCCGGCTTCGTAAGCGCGTGTCATATGTCATGATCTATCATGATCGACCTGTCACGCTCTCTTCCTCCATCATTCCTCTCTCTTCTCTCCCTTCCTCCTCCGCTGATTCATTTATCTTCTCCTCAGTGCTGATCCCAAAAACGACATCCCATTCGCCGACGACCTGTCACATCACAGCTCCCCGGCTATCTGGTGGGTCACTCCCCCCCATCCACATCTACTCCGACTCTTTTTTTCCCTCTTTTTTTTTGTCCTCTTTTTTTTCTGCTTCCTTTTTGGTAACTGTCTCATTGCAGTCCCGAGCCCGACCTTGGCTTCTCCCAACGACGAATGTCCACCTCCACCGCCTCCGCTCCAGACACCGACACAAGCAGCATCCCGTCCCTCCAAGACAAAAAGCCCTCGTCCGCCTCCGCCTCTCCACAGCCAGACAACAGGCCTCGCTCCGACGACGCCCACCCCTGGAATTTCGACGACAAGCAGCTCGCTGATCCCGTCCTCGATAATACCCCAAAGGTCCAACTCCCTTCCATCTTCACCACATTCGAGGACCCTTTTCGCAACGATATCCGTCGCGCCTCTCTCCCGAGCATCGCCTCCGATTCCGCACCCAATACCCGCTACAGGTCTTCTCCGTATCCACAGCCCGCCACCCGCAGATCTCACGCACCCGCTAATCAATCTAATCCCCCAACATACCATTTCGCGTCCTCCGTTGATACCCAAGACCAGTCTGCAGAGAAATCCCATTCCCGTCTTAATTATAATAACTACTCAGAACCTTCCGCCTATTCCCAAACTTCGCTTCCGACTGCACCCGCTTCCTCATCCCAGATGTCTTCTTTCGCATCTCCCCTCTCCCCTGATTTGCGCCAACAAGGACCCTACGTCGAATCCGACGATTGGTCCAATTCGTCTTCCACGATCACACGCCCAAGCTCAACGCCGAGTCACCCGTCCCTCAATGCGCCTCTGAAATACGAAGACGGCCTGCGCCACACTTCTTTCAGCGCACCCATCGGTCAACAACAGATGTTCCAAAGTGCGAGCCGCATCTCGGGTCAGCAAGATCGAAGACCCTACCCTCCTGGCACTCAGAAGTCCGAAGAGTGGTCCTTTCCTAATCAAGAATTCGTATTGCCTCCCAGCAACCCTTCCTATAGTTCGACCTCAAGTCCCCTTTCTCCGTCTCAGCCGCCCCCGCCTTCGACTGTGCCTCCGCCATCATCCCCCCCGTCTCGCCCCCCGCAGACCGTTCCTTCCTCCACTCTCGTCGATCGCCCTACTAAAAAACGCGGAAAGCTCCCCAAGGAGACGACGGACTATCTCAAAGCTTGGTTGCATCGTCATTCAGATCATCCGTATCCCAGCGAAGAGGAGAAAAAGCAACTGTGCCATGCCACTGGTTTGAGCATGAGCCAGGTTTCCAATTGGATGATCAATGTAAGGCACCCGTCACTCTATGTTTCGTTGTTGACTCACGGGACCTCACCAGGCACGACGTAGGATCTTGGCACCCGCCCACAGAGCAGCATCAGGGCCTACCACATCGGCGCCGTATCCCCCAGCCACGCGGACTACCCCTGCCGCAATGTTGGAGCCCGTATCCCGTCGTACCTCGATTCCACAGGAATCATTACAGTTGTATCACCCCATGTCGCTTCAGTCAATGCCGCCATCCAACCAGAATCACGCGCCCTCGCCACCGACCGATTATGTAGGGTCGAACCGGCATCTTGTCGGAATGCCTCAGCGGTCATCACACCAGTACCACGGAGGATCAAGTGCCCTGGATGTTCCCCAATCGAGGCATTCCATGGCATATGTCCCAGGGCAAGGGCACCACTCTGGGAACGGGAGCCAAGCAGGGCACTACATACCGTCTGGGGTTCCGATGTCCACTCCTCCGTCCCTTTCCGCAAGCCCGTTTGGGTCGCACAGTCTGGGCGGCCATCACCACCATGGGCAGTCGATGTATTCGTCACAGCATCATCACCAATCATCGTTGTCTCCCAGTTTCCTCCCGAGCCCTATACAAGGATCTGAAAGGCTACCGGTACACTCCACGGAACAACACACGCACAACTACTATGGCGAAAGCCAACCGCATCCATCGTCCAATCCTGGTTCCACTTTTTCTGGCCCACATTAATCATTAATTCGACACACGATGGCCCAAGGTTGAATGGATAGGGGGAATCTGATACATTCGATGCCGAAAGCACCACTGCGTGTAACAGTATTATTAGTAGTATTATACTGACTTAGTCACTTTTCGCCTTCTTGCAACCGCACTTTGCAGTAAAAGATTCTTTTTTCATTTCTTTTATTTATTCGAGATGTCATCACCGCTGTGCGGGTGCAGTCCCTCGGGTTTCTCCCACCTGCACACATGGAGCGGAGAAGACATTCCTAATGTATCCCTACTATCTGCATCCGATCTGGCCGTATGCCAACTTGTGCTTCCACTTTGCCTCGTATAGCATGTCTTCCCCTCCCCCGTTCTTTTCTTTTTCCAGAATGCCTATAGTCGCATCCTGCGTACCTTGGAGGGATTGCATTCTTGTAACCCTGTAGGAATTGAAACATTTGATACCAGAAATACCAAAATTTCGAGCCTTCCATTGATTTATGAGTTGGCTGATCCGGGCGGCGGCGCGACTCGTTCTTTTTTCTCTCTCTTTCACTCTTACGAGACCTCTGCACCTCGAATTCGCCACACCGAGGATCGCGATCATCGATACGATGACGACTGTACCCGAACCTCCTCGGCTGGACCGTCGCCACACACTTGTGCCAATAAGGTAAATACGCCGTTTTGCCAACAGGATGTGACAAGTCTCTAATCTTAAGCTTCCTCTTGCAAGGTATACAATTCAAATTCGCCAAGATACGAACAGAGGGGGATCATATCGCGTTTCGGACCAACTATCGCGTGTTTTTCTCTTCCATTCCAAACCCCATTCCAGTGCTTGTCTTTTTTTCTTTTTCTTTTTCTTTTGGAAAACGTGGGTGGCGGAGCGTCGGAGCGGCGGAAAGAAGTGTGGGTCCTTTTACTACTTTTTCAATCTTGCTGTGGAAAAAAACGTTCAAAAGTAGAACCTTGGGGACTTTGGGGCTCGCCTGAGGGCCAGCCCCATGATATGATCGCATCACGAGTGTGCTGATGCGGTAGCAGAATTCCGGGACGACGGACGACAAGACGACAAGACGACGAACGAGCCAACGACTCGGGTCTAGGCCGTGACACCGGGAGGGTCCCCTCCCCCGTTTAGCCCAACGAGCAACGCGCCGAGAGGTCGGGGCAAGCCAAATGGTCCGGAAAAAAAATTAAAAAAACCAATGCCAATTTGAACTCCTCACTGATCACGCATCATGATGCACCATGCCCACCGACACACACGACACGCGAGCTCAACCGACACCGACACATTGGCGCGTGGTATATTGCCGCGAAGTTTTCCGTTTGCAACCACGCTATCCACATCCCCAAGGGGGTTTTTTTGTTCTCTCGACAAGGGGAGGGGATAAACGAAGCGAGCGGGGCTGAATGCATGTTTTTGACTTTTTGGAAACGCGACGGTGGTCCGCCACCCACCCTTCTCTTTTGCCGCAACCCCGGCTATGGGATTCGATCACATCATTCGTTGAAACCCGATGAAACTTGTTTCGCTGGCCTATTTACAGCAACCCGTTCCATTCCGATCGAGATTTTAGAATGGGCGTCTCTGTGTGAAAAAAAAGACAACTACATCTAGAAACAAGGGACAGAGAGAGAGGGGGTGGGGGAAAAGGGGTTCGGTAGGATCCTTGAGAGGCTGTATTCTCTTTTTTTTTCTTTTTCATATATTTGTATATGTTTTTATTTTTATTGTGTTCCTCAAAATCGTTCATCCTTGGGTTCTTGGGAGGTACTTGGCGTGAACACCCCCCTCCGAAGGCATGATTCCAGCGCCTGTAACGTGAACCTACCCGAGCTCGATAAATTTCGTTCCCGCTCGCCGATGCACGGATGCCCACCACGTCACAAGGCGGACCGTGTTGATACGGGTGACCAGCCTACCGTTCCACTAATCGGGTTCGCAAAAACAAAGCAAAAAACGGAGGTTCGAACCCCGTGGAAAATTAGGTTAAAGCATGATTTCGAAACGAACTTTTTTTTTTGTTTTCGCTTTTATTTTTTCATTTCCTGTTTGGTTCGCGTGGTGGGCTGGCGCGGCACAGATACCCTGATATAGTCGATGCCGCCTACGCGAAATGGCCAGCGTATCAAATTTTTTGTTTTTGTCCTTGGTTTCTATTTACCGAAGTGAGGGCCAAGCTCACGCCGATTCCCCGGACTGGTCTTTCAGAACCGCAGTAACTCAAGTTTTGCACAGGTTGGCGGGGCTCGAGTGGGGGGGAGAGGAACCGCAGCAGAAAGGCAGCGCTCTTTGACGATATCATGATGACCAATCGTGTACTCGTACGCTATCCAATCATATTCGTTTACTACAGTACGCTTCTTTCTTCGCAAACTTGGCACGTGTGGTGATGATAGGTACTTGATATGATGTGGTTCGGAGTGGGTCGTAGGCGGCGCACGGTGCTTGTACGTTTTGCAACGTTCTTGCTCGCTTACATACAATCAGATCAAACGGAATGGAAGGAGGGCGGGAGGGGGAAATAGTACAGGGGTAACACATGAACGGGGAGAATCGGACCCCGCGCGCCGGGCACTGGACACCGGTAAACAGACTGAGCTAAACCAAATTCTATGGTAAAACCCGGCTCTACGGCGTCACTGGGCCCATCTGGAAAAGCAAATTCTAGGCTGTGAAATAAATTTAAGCGAGGCGAGGTGCGAAGGAAAGAGAGAAAGGAAAGGGAAAAGGAAAAGGAAAGTGAGCCGAGCGAGGGGCGGATAGGCTCCAATCGTCGTCTTCCATCACTCCATCCGCGCCAGCACCCGAGAAACGCTTATCCTTGCTTCCAAAGGCAACATCCGACAAACGGCGATCTGAAACGCAAGAGGGGGGGAACACGGGACTGGGTACGTGCACCATGTGGCGCCGCGTCCTATTCAGATTATTCGTACCGTTGGCTCTAATCATGGATTCCTTTCGGGATTTTCCCCCCACTATACTCTCTCTCTCTCTCGCGGCCACCGGGGTGGAAAGCGTGGTTGCGATGACGACCGGAATACCGTCTCGCCGTGTTCGTCCCGCATGATCACCCCGGGTCTTCCTTTCTTGTTCGTTGTTGTGCTGGGCGCGACCGAAGTGGAACACCATCAGATGCATACCAGGTACGTCCAGGGACTCTTCCCCACAGGCCGAGTGAGAACCAAGTAAGGGTTAGGTACAAAGTTACGCCCTCGGGGGGCGGGAAAAATCGAATGGAAAAGAGTGCGATCATCATGATGGGATACGTACCTGGGTAGGTGTACGTACAGTGCTTGGGTCATGGGGCACTGCCCATCCACACCATGGTCTACGTGACTGTAGGTATGTAATACGAGTCGTGGATCGATATGATCCACGATCTCTCGCCAAGTTGCCGTAGCTCTTAGGGGTCAGTTGTAATATGCGCACTGATAGCGAACTTTTCTGGAGAGTTTACACTGGTCCTGACTGGCCCCTGTGAGTACCAGGCGAAGCGGAGCTTGAGAAGCTTCGAATGTTTGGTTTATGCGGGTCCCGAATTCGTGGGCGCGTGGCCGGATGATCTCGATCAAGTTACGAAGACGGCTTCCCACCTGCCTGAGCTAACCACTACGTGGTCCACCTTCGCATCCCCGCGGACAAGTTCTTCTTCAACCACTCATGGGGTTACGACTCCTAACGAAATAACGAGATCACGAACGTTATATTGAGGTAGAAGAAGGCTGATATAACGTTACGTTTCACCCGGTTCGCTCATGGGTGAGGACGAGCCGTCGCCGGGAGGGACTAACTGGATGAAAAGGGGCATATTGTTACTAGAGATGCTCTGAGACTTTTCCACAGGACGAGCAACGACGCTGTAGGGAGCAGAGCGTGTGATTAGCTCATTTCGCGCCGAATCGGATTAGACCACGACAAAGGGGGGGGAGAGTGGATTCGTTTAAGATGAAACACGAGCCAGAGAAGCGCAAAGGTGCACGACCTCGGATAATTAAAGGGTTCGGAAAATGCCACACCAAACATGCTTACTTGAAGGTCTTCTCGATAATTACCGAACGGTCGACTGTGAATTCAAGATCACGAAGGAGTGTGAAAAGGAACTTTTGATCCTGGAAGCCAAAAATATCAGTACACATAGTTTCCTTTCTCGCAGAGGGATTTTGTGTCAAGGATAGCCAAGAAAACTACAAGACATGTGAGCCAGACCCCATAAAATGTCCAACGCGGCCAACCAAATCTTGTGTTTCACTACAAGATGCGGCAAAGTCTAAAGAAAGCAAATCATGCCTCGTGCCTCTGGAGTACTGCATGGAAGCCACGAAGCACGTGCGAGCCACGGATAATATAATATCCAATTATGTACTCACTCGGCCACTGCGAATCCATAACCTATACACCCACGGTTTCCGCTCAGGAACGTCAATATATTCGAATACAAACCTTGAATTGCCTTGCTGCTTTCCGGCGGATTCCTCCACCGCTCAGGCCTGCGAATACGCCACTTATCAGATGCGGTCAGGGTCAACAAACCAGGGTAATCGCGTACCTGAAGGTATGTGCATCCTGCCCCCATATGGAGTAGCTTTTATTAATCGCTTGAATAGGTATAGTGATGATGTCGTTTTTGGCAATCTTTATCGTCGTATTGAGCACACCGTACTTATCCCAGAACGGCCGCTGAACGGGGATCTCGTCGTCTTCCATAGCCACTCGCATAGTCCAAGTTACAGGGGCATGAAATCTGAGTGTTTCACGGACGACCCAATCAAGGTATTCTAGCTTGGAAATATCCTCGTGCAATGTCGGAGAATTCGAAGCTATGGTGCGAATCGCCTCCCGCAGACGGTACTGATATTGTGGCGCAGTTGCCAGCGCATAAAGACACCAAGTAAGCGCGGAAGACGAGGTTTCGTAACCCGCTATGAGGAAAGTAGCTATCTGACATAAAACCTCTGAGGTGGTCATCCGTTGAGAGACGAAGGAAGCCATATTCGATTGGACTGCGGACGCAGCTTAGGGCGACCAACTCCCCGGGACCGAAACACCCACCAAGGACACTGAGCAAGTCTGGCCCGGTCGGGGATAGCGAATAATCCGGTTTGTCGTTCCAACGAAGTCGGGCTTCTTCAACATTGATTGTTGTCTTGCGCTCATAGATCAATTGGAGACCAACACGGATCAAGTGAAGACGCGCTTGTTCCATCGCTTCGGAATGAGAGCGCTATGGATTATGAGAAGCTGTCACACCAAGATTAAATGACAAATCATCCGATATGACGCACGAATTTTCGAAGTAACGGGATCCACGTTTCGAGGATAGTGCGCAGTTGAAGCTTTTTGGCTGTGGTAAATATCAGTCAGTAAGCATTCACGAGCTTGTCGCTTTGGTCCGAGAGGGCGTTGAAATAGTATCCAAAACCTGAATTACCGATGGATGAATGCTCGAATATTGCAAAGTCACCGTATCCACATACCAGCGATCACAATGACGTCTAGGGTAGCTCTGGAGAGTCACATCAAGACATCTATTGGCTTGGAATGATCCTTTGAGAGGAGAATCCAAATGTCACGCAACTTGCAAGAGACAACCATTACTCACAACACTTCCAAAAGGCGTAGAAGGGACAACACACCTCAGAAGCTTTATCCCCGAACACCGGGGTCAGTCTCTTGACATGCGCTGCCGTGAATGCAGGGCTCTGTATACAGTGACACTTTGGTGAGAATCAAGAACAATACATTGATAATGATTGACACCGCTTCTCACCAATATTCTGCGCTGTAGTAGAGTTGTTCAAAAGTAGATTGTTCATGGAAAAGGGAAGCTCACCTGTCTTCTATGTACATCGCCTTCTGTGGTGAGAAGGCCTTCGTCGCCCGCATCCATCGCTGCAAGGTTATCGCGGACAAAATCTAGTTTCTGATAAGTATCAGAACGAGAAAGAATATGAGCAAGTGCAGTTAGGTCCGTCGTCAGCAACCGAGACCCTCCGAAGAACCCCTTGTACGCGTATGTGGATCCATAGGTAGCATCCCAGTCGTAGAGGATACCTGTGTTCTCCTGGTTATACATCTCGCGCAGGTTTCCAAGGAGAAGGGATGGACTAGGTGGGCCGCGAAGATGCTGCAGAGGCGAGAAGTATTGCCTCCAGAGCGGCGTTGTGAGGTCGGCAAGGATGAAGTACGTAGCTAGGACGAGTGCGGCCACGAGCACGAGTAAACCTGTCCAGAGCTCGCCAACGAGGAGTGTGAACGACGTGAGGGATTCACAAGTTGAAGGCTCTTCCTATAAACGTTGCTGCGAACGGCATTCAACCGACGGCCACGCTCATCGTCTCCGCTCATCTCGGGGAAGATCTTGAACGGGGACAACGTTAACCAAAAGCAAGATCTGTCACAGGGCGCTCCTTGAAGTTCGAGCCAAGGCCCAATGCGTCCAGCCTGCAATGACAATGCCGACATTACCACCGCCATCGTCGATAAAATTTCCTCGCCGTCCTTTGCTTCTCTACTTTCGATCCACCCAAACGATGTGACGTTCCATGGCCGAGAACTTCCATCCCAGTGGTCGCCCTGGTGGGCTTGGGCGGAGAACTACACACTTGTCCACCCAGAACACACACCACCTTGGCTGGAGCTGATGCGCTACTTTATGCGTCCCTGTGGCGACGATAGACCCAAAGTTGACGTGAGCGTCGCTTGTCATCGACGGCACTCTGTGCGCCAATAATTCGACTGGCTAGATTCCCCCAGAACTTTGTTCTTTGGTAGATTCCGTACGCAGCCTACAACTCCAACGCAACTCGTCAGGTAAGTCGCTTTCCAAGTTTCATGGAAACTGGGAGCAATGATTTCCTACTTGGCGTTAGCGTACGAAACGCGCGATACAGGCGACCGTTTGTATCGCATCTCCCCCAAAAAGCAGCATGAAGTCGATCGCATGTCCTCATACGTTCACCATCTCGTTCACTCAGAGAGCCCACGATCCGTTTGGCACGCGGTGGACGTTGGGTCTGGTCAAGTGAGTTTCCCATCATCGCTTACATATAGTCTGATTGTTGATTGAACTCGAGTTCTTAGGGATATTTGTCCAGAGCACTTCAAGAATTGGACTTTCACGTTCTCGCTCTGGATAATAACGAGAACCAGACGTCGGGTGCCAGTCGATGGACGACCAAGGAAGCAGCACATAAATTAAAGAGAGAACGACGCTCGAGGAAGCCTACCCAGAATTCATCAGGCTATCCCAGGATCGAGTCGACAGAACTAGAAAACGCAGGCCATCTTCAACACAGCGATTCACAGACCGCAATCGGAGCCCGGAAGGGATCACTTACCCATCGAACGGTTCACGTTTGCCCTCGGACACTAGAAGAGTCTATGGTTGAGTGGCTCACGGATCCCCCAGGGATCCAAAGACGTGATGATGGCGATATCCATCACTCACCGACACATCCGGAACCCGTGCCCGTTGTGTTTATCGCTCTTCATGCTTGTGGCTCACTAACTGTCGATGTGCTGCGTACCTTCCTGTCGGTTCTGGCTCGAGCGCCACAAACAAATGATGTCCATCGCGCGTGGAGACCCCACTCTCTCATTGTCGTGGGTTGTTGCTACAACTTAATGTCCCCTTCTGGTACGCCTAGCATATACGTGGCTATCAATACCAAGTATGAGCAAGGTTGCAGATTTTCCCTTGTCTAAACCTCTTCGAGACTTGTATCCAGTCCCGAAGTTGACAAGTGCGGCCGTCCATCTGGCTTCCCAAGTGCCCTCTCAGTGGTTGAAGAGTGAAGATGCGACACGAGAAGCCGAACTGGCCTTGCGCAAAGTCGTCTATCGGGCTCTCCTACAGCCCGTTCTGCACGCGGCGGCTGCGCAATCAAACACAACCGGAAACCACGGGACGCCCTCGGAACAACCCATACGGCCCGGTCTTGGAGAGACGCTCGAAAATCGCCGGCTGGGAAAGCTCAACGATAAAGCGTACCAGGATTGGCCTACATTTTTGGAACGTGCCACAGACAAGCTTGGTATCGACCGCGCGGTCATTGGCGCGTCTCTCCCTGACTGGATAACGCACGAGGAAGCCCGGCTGAGAATGGAGAGTGCCTTGTTCGTGCTGCAAACACTGCGCTGCATACTGGGGCCGTTGATCGAAACTCTGATCCTCCTCGACCGCCGCGATTGGATACAGCATGAATTGGCGGAAATGAATGACCGCGGTCAAGAGGTGGAGGTGGAGATGATCAACTTATTTGATCAGGCTACTGGGAGTGGAAGGAACGTTGCGCTCATCATCAAGCCCCCCACAATTCCGCGCAGCACTATGTGATCGAACATATTTAGGTACCCGGGGGCTCTATATTGCACCCTGGTTTGACGCAAACCCCACTTTGCGCCCTTCGCGATATAGTGCTCTTCCCGCAGGGACAAATTACCAATTACTTCATATACCACTCAATGGCCACGTAAAGACATCCTTCCCGATCTTCACTGAGATCTTATCCACAACGAAACCACCTGTTCGTGCCTGCGAGAGCCTGGCTGCGTATGCCTCGTTGAGTGAAGGCACGAGAGTGTGTGGGAAATGGGGTATATGGTGAAAGTCATTAGATGGATGTTCGATTACGCTTGGAGATGCCGATCGCAGATGCTGCTCCTCGGGCGCAGCACATCCAGGTAACGTGATTTCATCCAGCTCCCCAGCTGTGGGGAGGGAAGCTATATTGGATGGCGATGGCGTCTTCTCCAACAATGCCCATGCGATCGAAGTGTGAAATTTTGGATCAACATAGAACTCCTTCTGTCGCAATAAGCGGAGAGTTGGTCCAAGAAGGTCTAGACAGCGGCGCAACTGAAGTAGATCGTCAGGAACTGCTGGACTGAATGCATGCTGGTAATTCAATCACCTCTCCATGGCCGGCGCCGACTTCCAAGGCCAAAAAGGTCCTGGTTCTTTCATCATTCGTCAGCTCTGAAAAGGTGGTAAATGATGCATCGAAGCTATTCGCAGCCGAGGTCATTCTTCTATGCGCGCTCAAAGCTAGAGATGAGCGCACGGGGCCATTGAAGAAGCCATCTTTCTGATGGCTCGCTTGAATTCCTCGCGCTGATGCGCCCGCAGGAATAAGGGACGGGATAGAGAGACGTGCAGCTCCCATCGGGTATCTTTGATTCCCCCACGTTCCTGCCACCCGATGGTATGGAGGGAGGGTACATGGGCCTTGGCGAGGGTCAGCGCGTCCTCGACCAACGTGTAGAGCGCGTCCTTGTGATCCAAGACGAATGGCACGTAGATGTACGTTGCGTACTGCCCTTCCACATAAGGAACCGTCCGCACGCGACCTTGGTGCAGAGCCGGGTTATCGACCGGCGTTGGCACGGTCAACGACGAGGACAAGGTTGGCAGCTTCCTGTGTGGGTCTGGTCAGTCTCGGGCAACGAAATCCAGCAATTTAGCAACGCTCGGACCTCTTCTTCTGCTTTGGCCGTTCATTGGCTGGTGTCTCTTCTTCTGAACTGGGGTATTCGACCAACCCAACTGGCGCGCGCTTCATTCACTTGTCAGCTCAACGCCGCCGACGGCGTTAACGACACTGGGGCCTGAACCGGCAAATTCCGTGAGGTAAATATCCATATCTAATCTGGACCACGGTGCTTGTACAACTGCCCGCTCCGTCTGTCGCAGTTTCTCAGACCCTATACACCGACGAATGAGTGTACAATTCATTAACAATCTTGGTAGCTCAGGCACGAACCCGGCCCTGTCGCATGCGCACGAGCATGGTGGGGTGGTCCATAGTCATGACCACGGCGGTGAGCACGGCCATACACACGAGCACCTCGATCACGCAGGTATTGTATCAATCCTTGTTATTCCTTGGTCCATGTGCTCCACGACTGCCCAGGCAAGTTTGCCGAACGCGATCTTCCTGATTACACCTCCCGAAACTTCCACGAGCGGGGTTTCACGGTCGGGATCGGTGGGTGTGTGGATAATGTCCGTGTGTCGAGTGCCTCAGCCTCATCCCTTCCATCTAGACCAGTAGGGTCCGGTAAAACGGCCCTCACGCTCGCTTTGTGCAAGCGCCTCCGTGGCGAATACAATATCGGTGAGAGACTTGGCAAACGGACCTCACGCCTCGACGCACCAACGGTCTAATCCTCAACCATTTACCCATAGCCACCGTGACGAACGATATTTTTACTCGAGAGGATCAGGAGTTCCTGATCAAAAACGAGGCACTTCCAATCTCGCGTATCCTTGCCATTGAAACGGGCGGATGTCCCCATGCCGCAATACGTGAAGACATCAGCGCCAATCTGGGTGCACTTGAGACTTTGCAAGCTAAATATGGCTGTCAGCTTCTTTTTGTGGAGAGCGGTGGGGACAACCTGGCTGCAAACTACTCACGAGAACTGGCCGATTATATTATCTACGTGATTGATGTTGCGGTGTGTATCCATTCCTTGGCAAATTCTATTTATCGCTAGATCGCTTTCCAGGGTGGGGATAAAATTCCACGCAAGGGGGGACCGGGGATCTCGCAATCAGATCTTTTGGTGATCAACAAGGTAGGTTCATATGCCTTTTTTTCGTGTATGCCTCATCCCATGCTATAACCGTCCAACAGATCGATATTGCAGAGTACGTGAATGCGTCTTTGGAAGTAATGCAACGTGATGCAAGGATCATGCGCGGAGACGGTCCGACCGTGTTTACGAGCATCAAGAAAAACCAGGGTGTCGAGGACGTGGTTGATCTGATCCTTGCTGCATGGAGGACCGCTGGTAGCCCAGGAACACCCGGTCCTGTGGTCCTGTGAACGATACGGAGTGGACTTTATGATTTTGAAAGTTTCGTGGCGGAACGGGGCGTCCTTTACGGCACGTAATTAGCCTTGGATTGCTGAAACAGCCGGAAGACCTGAAAGTGTACATAGTGTGATATTGATTCTCACGCATCACACCCCATTCAATACGGCCCCCGACGCAAAACGCCTCGTCTTCCTCCACCGAACACGCGGTTGCATACCAAGCTGATCACCAAATGCTGTTGGTATGAGTCGTGGGAGCAAATTGGCGGACGGCCGCGGACGCGTAAGCCTACAGAATTTGTTTTGAATTCTTGCTCACCTGATCCGGGCCATGGATGGCCAAGCATTGAAGACCTCCCTCGGAACCCACCGGAGGGAGACACACATCCCATGTGAGCAAGCGGAGGATGATTAATGATCCTGAACTTCCCGAACAACAGGTGCCGTCACGCATTGTCCACGGACAACGTCGACGAGATCCAGCGATGGGCCTTGTTCCGCTCTCTAAGGACTTACAAGGCTCGCTGTTTTGCCTTGGAAGGCTATATTGATGCTTTCAAGACCGTCTATAGGTTTCTCAGCCTCTCCAACACTCCGGCAGGTGCCGTCACGCTGGTTCATCTCTGGACCATGCTACATCGATACCGAGTCATTGCCACTGCCATGCCGGCGCGCTGGAATGCGAAGGTCCCGATTACCGAGCACTGGGGAATCTCTCCGTTGGGATCGCGTCAAGACCAGCGCTGCGGGGGCACCTCGTTTGT
>JBBPQP010000982.1:0-14608 GCA_038092555.1 Boletus subgraveolens
CTCCCTCCTTTAGGGCCACCCCACCGCCCTTCGGATCTCCCCAACACTGCCCTGCAGTGCCACTACACACAGCCGCCCTCCTGTGCTTTCCTCGGCGATCCCCATCTCAGTTGAGGCCAGATCTCTCCTCAACATCGCCACCTGCCTCGTGTCACGATATGAGCTCACTTTCCTCATGTGACCACTCATGTGCCATCTTGACGTGTCGTGCCACGCTGATTCCCACAACGCATCCTTATGCTCGTGAACTTCCCATGCAGGACCCCTCCTGCCTAATCGGGCAATAACCTCGCCACACTGACTCCGGGTTTCCTTTTGCAGATACGGACTCTTACCATATTAGGTTAGACTGCGCACGGACCACCATTACCAGATTGGGATATACCTGCCCTAAAGCCCTTATGGCCGGGGTATATAAGTTCAAACTCCTCTCGAACACCTCTCTCTCTTTAACCTTGATCTAACACCTAAAGTGTACACCTTACGGTTACTCTTGTGGTATACATCATCCATTCCCTGCAACATTCCCTTGCTTGACCTCTCTCCTCGCCCTCCCCTCCTTTCTTCTTCTCTGAAGGACTCCGTTGTCAACACCTTAGATCTCTCTAAGGTCCTCAAGGCCGGGTAACCCAATTACCCTCTCACCCAACGGCTTGTCGCTGTTGGCTCATCTCCAGGTTCTCCACCCCCGTCAGGAGAACCCATCCCGCTCGATGTCGACTTCACTATCTAGCATTCTCAGCTCGTTGAAGGTCTCTCAACCTTCTCCTACTAGGACTCTCAGTTGTCGTCCTCCTCAGGGTACTATCCCTAGTATCCCTCATAGTTCATCTCCAGGCTCGCATCAAGCCTGAAGGTATCCTACGCCGTTAGGATCAACAAGAGTTAGGCTCAAGGCGGCTCTACACTTCGTGTCTACTTGTACACCTACCGGGTGGTAGTCGTAACAAGCACAATAGTCCTGCTGTCAGAGATAAACCACAATAAGATGATCCATGAGCCTGCACTGAGTACTAGCCCTATTGCCAGGGCCAGTGTAGTCAACCTCATATAGAGGAACAAGCACAAGACTAGAAAGGTTACAATCCAAAAGAGAATCAAGAAAGTCACACTCTCCTATGCAAAGCTTGGGAAGGGCATTGTAAACAATGGACCTAGAGCCTTGTGGGGCTCATAACCTATCAGAACTTGAAGGTTCCAATGGCAGAGAGGAACAGCGGAAGTGGAGAGTTAAGTGGGAGCTACTTACTCAACTAATAGGAGAGGGGATGCAACAAGGAGATCTTGAAGTCTGAGATTAGTGAAGAGGCTTTGTAGGCCTAGACAGAGGGAACTAAGACTCAAAGGAGGTTCAACTGAAAGACGAGTTAAGAACACTGTAGATTGAGGGACAAAAAGCCCTGTACTTATACTATTCTATAGTAAGGTTAATGTTATGACCAATCGTAACAATGGTACATGTTCATGAATGTGTCTCGTTCCTACTCTAGGTTGACTCCAAAAGGAGTTAAGAGTGAACGGCTTGACTGAAGTCAACAGTACTGGAACTGGCCCAGAGTTGGTAGAGGGGAGGATGAGGCAGAGAAGAGGTGAGGCATGAGGGAGGAGATCTTGAGGAACAAGTTGACAACACAAATAAGTGCATATCAAGGTTAAGGGGAGAGGTACAGGTGGTGCTCCAATATATATAGTAGGTACTTTAGGGTAGGTATCAGAGCCCTAAAGATATATAAGGAAAGGGATGTATTGTGTTGCATAGCACGTGAGATAAATGAAGTGGATGAAAGGGGAAATGCATAGCCTATGAGAGAAGGCTATGTTGGAGAGCAGTGTCTATGTGAGTCAGAGGAAGTAAGTAAGAGTCATAAAGGAAGAAACAGAGAGTCCTGGAGGTGATGAGCCAGGAAGTATCCAAAGGCGATGAGGCATAGCCTTATCCATTGAACAATGACTTGTCTAGCAAGTTGGCCCAGGTGGAGGTGGGAATCTGGTAATCTTGGAGATCGCGAAAGATCTCAGTGAAGAGAGAGGAGCCAGGGTGGTTGAGGTGGGATAGGGGGGTAACTGACAAAGGGATTGGAGTCAGGAGATAATGAGGAGGAGGCAAATGAGAAAATGAGTAAGGGGCCTTCTTAAGCGTAACAGTTAAAGAGGAGTTTGAACTCCTATATGGTCATGCCCTATGACCTGAGGGCAAAAAGCTATTAGTGGAAGCTATAATAGATGATGCCATAGATAAGAGAACCCTGAATCCTGGTGATAAGAGTATGACATCATAGTCTAGAAGTAGGGTGAAGAGTATGATGTCAAAGTCTAGAATGTGTGATGTAATAGTCCATCTAGAACAGTGTAGAGTGGTCTAGCACCAAAAACAAAATGGAAGATAAGTCATGGTGATTGGAGGATAAGTCCTGAATAAGAACACCAGATTTTCGACACCATGTCCACAAGGTTATGAGCAGCTTGCATGGCATAATATCATATCAATGCTCATATTGTAGTTGGTTGAATCATTGTCCTTTTTGGTGTATCTGAGTCCTGGACACTACCATTAACACCCAAGCTCAAGTGTAGTACTGAGGCCCCCATCTGATGGGTTTGATCATAGTCAAATCTGTACCCCACCATTGCCCAACACTCAGACAGGTAAGCAAAGATCATGTCATTGAACTTAATCTCTCTAATCCAAGTCCTGCAGCAAAAAACCATTCAAATCAAGGCATGCCATGAAATCATCTCTTAAAGAACTTGCAAAAGATGAGTTTATTGTATATGTGCCATCAGTGCCTCACATTCTTTGTCAGGATGTACTTAGCATCCCTCCCCAAAATCACTTGTGGTGAGCACCACAGACTTGTCTGAACAGGCATTACACATAGAGGTGAGCACAGGCTGCAAAGTGTATTTCTTGTACTTTCCTCATTGCTTCTACTGGTATATTGAATAGCCTAAACAGTGCTCCTCACATTGTACAGATGATACTGTCTGTGCCCTTGCAACATCTGTTGTAGAAGATGTAGATGAAATCAATAAGAATTCACTGATATGGAAGATAAAGTATGTTCTTGAGCTGCATTATTCATTGCTTATTATCACTATTGGATACATCATTTCAAAGTGTCTCTTCAATATATCCCTGTTGGATATGGCCAATACTAGGAAATGCTCAACACTGCTAAAGCTGCTGACTATGTCCTCTTCCTACTCTGTCTAATTGTAGAGATCCCTGGAGCAAGCAACACCTTCTTTGTACACTGCAAACCCAAGGCCTCCTTACTATCATGTTTGCAATCCCACCTGACCCATCCATGGTTTTTCTCTACCAAAGATCCTACACTGCTATTTTTCTCTGTCAGAGGAACAATTAGGCAAAGTGCAATGGTGATTAGGAGGATCATGGATCATAGGCAAAGGAGCGGAGTGCATGGATGTTCAGGGTGACGGACATTGTCTGGGGCATAAGATTTAATAGTTGATTCAAACTCCAATAAGCAATTGTCCTCAGCTAACTTTCTGTCAGGTCACAGGGATCATTGCTCAACTCCATGTGTCATGTTGTCCCTACTGTCCAGCCTGCCAAGAACAATAACAACAATGATTTCAACCTCAGCATGGGCTTGAGTCAATGATGAACACAGTGTTGACAGTTGCAGATCTGAATTGGGAATTATAAGGAAATGGGGTTCCCACAATATTCTCCACAGATTCCTTCCCTCACACTTAGCATCTCTCATAGAAATCAGCAATGAGTTTTTCCAAATCACTTCTTATACCCATTTACTAAGTATCAAATAAATAAATCAGCTACAAAATGTTCTCTATGCCACTGTCTTGGGGATGGAGTGTGATGATGCACAACTGCATCTGTGTCATCGCACAACATGTCATCTCAAATTGCATCCCTCTCTCTGATCTCCTCAATACTAACTTTTGGATTTGTCCCACAATGATAAGGCATATTGTCACTAAGTTAGCATAATGACATGGATGTATAGGCATACCAGGTAAGTCAATCAATCTCTTTATCAATATTCTATTTATTCATAGTGCCTTATATTCCTGGATTGGATGAGGCACTGGCTGAAAGTCCATTTAGCCTCTTACCATTCAGACAGTAGGTCTTCTGCCCCTTACTGATCCATACTAACTCTTACAAGCTCCAAGGTGTCATGTACACATACCTCTCACTTGTATGGAAATCCATGGACAAAATCATTCTGTCAACAGATCCACACATATCTGGTAATTTCATATTTTCATTGATTAGACAACCTGGATATACTCCTAATGTATTAAGACAAGTTGTATCCCTCAACATGAGGTAGCATCCTCACTATGACTACCTCTTCTGGCACCTGCCAGAAACTGGGCAGACCAGGGACTGTTACAACTAGTAACAATGGTACACATTTGTGAAGAACTGTGTCTCGTTCCTACACTTGGGCACCTCCGTATGGAGTTAAGTGTGAACGGCCTAGCAAAGCTAGCAGTACTGGGACTGGTCCAGAGTTGGAAGAGTGGAGGATGAGGCAGAGGTGAGGCGAGGCACAAGGGAGGAGATCTCAAGGAACGTGTTGATTACACGAAATGGTGTATATCAAGGTTAGAGAGAAAGGAGTATACAGGCGGTGCTCCATTATATATACTAAGGACTCTAGGGCAGGTATCGGAGTCCTAAAGATAAATAAGGAAAGGAAGCATGTCGCATCATGAGGCATGTGAGATAAACCATCATAATATAAGGGGAAGACACATAGCCACAAGAGAGGCTATGGAAGAGGCAGTGTCTGAGTGAGTCAAGAAGAGTAAAGTAAGAGTCAGAAGACAAATGGGGAAACTTGAGAGGTGGGGAGAAACAGTGGTATCTGAAGGTGGTGGTGGAGATGTTCATTCTGATGAAGAATAGCCTCATCTCTTGAAGAGGAACTCATCTAGGAGGTCGGCCCAGGTGGATGTTGGGATGTGGTAATCCTGGAGGTCAGAGAATAAGGAGGCAAAAAGGGTGGTGCCTGGATGGTCAAGATAGAGGGGAGGGGTGCCCAACGAAGGGATTGGAGTCGGTGAATGATAAGGAGAAGGCAAAGAAGGAAATTGAATAAGAGTCTCCTCCTTAATCATAACAGGGACCAGCAGACACTCTTCCTCAACCCAGCCATATATTACATCCTACATCAATTGCTTGTCAACAGCTAATCTGGCTCTTGTATTACCAGCAAGAAAATATGCAACCATCCCAATGATCCCCTGCAATTTGTCCTCACCCCCATGCACCATGACATTACTAAAAAGATATGTTCACCCTCTCATGGGTAACATTTCATATAACTTATGTATGAATAGTAGACTAAGGTTACTACCATTAATCTACTAAGTATACAGTACATAATTAACCAATGTATTGTTACAACACATGATATTGGACTTTTTCCTTCCTTGTGTGCCAACATCCAACATCCAACACATCTGTCCAGCTTTGTCTGCTCTTCTACCTCCATTTTCATCTCAAAATGATTCCATCAAGCCATGTGCTTACCTTGCCGATATCCCATTTTCTATTACCCAAAGGAAACACACATTTTTCAGATGTGTGCCTATAAATCTCATCCAGGGAAGTTAGTACTAACTTGAACTCCCATCAGATTAAAGATACACTTGACAAGTTATATGACAAAGTACTTATAACCCAATCTGGTCTTTTCAGTGACATGTTTGCAATATGCAAAAAGGAACATAGCAACTCCTCAGAAGGAATGGATAATGAAAACCCCATTTTTTTGGTGGGAAAATAAGAGTCCATTTTCAATTTATTCCTCACTGACATCTATGGTCTGTAAGTATCCTTTCAAATAAAGTTGTCTTTGCACTGACATCAGTTTCCATAGCCTCTGATCTGCCATCCCATGTATCATGACTATTCACATAAAGACTTTGTAATTTGTTGTACTTTGTGGACAAATATCATTGCCCTGAATTGCATAGTGTCATTATTGATTACATCTGGGGTAAAAGGTTCACCTATCATCCAGCAGCACTTGTTGAAATCAGTCACATTTTTAAGGAACCAAAAATCTTCAAACATGACTTTGGTTTCTTCTCAGCATCCCTATTAAAGAAATAAGCAGGGATCATCATTGGTTAATATATAGGTCATGAGGCATGTATTGCACTCATATATGCCAAAGTGGTCCTCAAAGGACCACTGCAAGCTTATTGCACCTCAGGAACCTGTAATCCTAACCCATGTGAAGGACTACCAAAATCTGGCTGTGTATAGAGAGGACTGGCATACAGTTTGGTGGGACAGAATGGGCCAGTTTTTGTTTGATGCTGTGAACCCACAAATGTTTCCTGATGCAGTCATGCATTTCCAGAAGATAGAATTTGGTCAGATGGGTGTTGGCTGTCAGCAGCTTATGCTCTAGCTTCTGACATACAGATATATTTATCACAGATGTGTGTCAAGGCCTTGTATAGTGATAACTTATAGACTACTACTACAATCCACTTGAGGCAGCAAAAAAAGTTGGTACAGTGAGACAATGCAAACTGTGGTAAGGGGCTATGAAAACTAGCAAGCTACATAAACTGTGGCAAGACTGCATCAACCATGGCAAGGAACTATAGTAAACTGTGGCAGGAATCACACAAAACATGGTGAGAATCACATAGTGAGAATCATGCAAAATGTGGTGGGAATAAATGTGCAAATTTATGTAACACCATAGGAGGCCCTGCAGTTACTTGTAAAGTGACCAGGCTTTTTGCAGTTGTGGCAAGTTCTCTCACTATTGACTGGGGCCTTGCTCTTTATTACAATTCATCAACTAGTCTACTCTTTTCTCCTTTATCCAACTATCTATGCTTATCTTTGTTATCTGTGTACTCCTATGTTTGAATACTATTGGAGTACAGTTATTTCTCTCCCTTTTTCTATGATGACTGATCATTCATTTTATCATATTCTATACCTTCCCATAATCTGTCATCACTACAATTATGTACCAACAATCCCTTCATTTTCTATGAAGTTCCATTTCACTTGGTCATCATCTTTTCCTTTACATATATAAGATCTTGTAGTTCTTCCTTGTATTTCCTAATTAGACCTACTCAGTGTAACCCATACTTTGATTTTTTTGACCCCTCTGCTTGAATCCTTGTCTTATTCTTGAGTAAACACTCTCATCTTTGAAACCCATTTCTACAATCTTCCTATTGGCATTTTCTCCAGTAATTTGATGAGCTGATCATTGTCAAAGTTGGCCATTATAGCATATGTCTTGAATTTCATCAAGAACATATCCATTGGTTGTGACTTTCCAATTCCAATTCTTTTCTGTGGACAACTGAAAGTGACTTTAACCACTTTTTGGAATTCTGGCCAGATGTAAGGGTATGATCTGGACAACATCTTGTTTAGTTGTGCCCTTGTGAACACTCTCACTTCACCACCTGTCATTTTGGACAAGAATCTTGGCCTTTATGGCATTGTAGAACAGATACTAAGGTCCAAGACTTCAAGTCATGTCTGATTAGTAGCATGTTATAATCATGATCTGTGACTGTGACAATGGGACACATCTGTGTATCACACATTCCTACACTTGGGTTGACTCCTTGTTGGAGTTGGAGTGTAAATGGCTAGCTGTTAGGCTACAGTACAAGGGCTGGCCTTGTGTGGTAATAAAGGGAGGGTGTGGAGGAGTTGAGGCAAGAGATGGGAGAGGTCTCAAGGAACAGTATAATAACACAAAATGGTGTATATCAAGGTTAGGAAACATAGCATATATGAAAAAAAAGGATAGTAGGTTTGTTCCTATAGGGTTTCAGAGTGGAATATGGGTCAAGAAGAGATTTCCAGAGGCTTCCTATCCCAGATATGGTGAGTCCAGTGCATTTCCAGATGAAAATTAGGTGCAGAATGTGCAGATTGATGAAAGTATAGAAGTATAATGGAAGGAATGACAAGGTGGTGGTATTCATGAGTGGAAAGACATTGGTTGGCCTTAGGACTTGTTGCAGACAGTTTACAACAATAAATGGAGATCCAAAAGACATATTACTAATGCTAAGTACAAGACTTTATAGTTTGGACATATCTAGGACTATATGAGGCAAATATAGCTAAAAGTGGACCTATGACAACAAGGGTTGGAAGATAGTGCAAAGCAAAGAAGGAATGATGTAAGAATGAAGTAAAGAAGCCAAGAAATGAAGGGAAATGTCTGATGAACCAAAAGAAAGCTTTCCTAAATATAGACAATGTGTTGTAAAACTACTATAAATCCTCCTGGAGGGAAGTTCCTCCAATCAGATTAGTAGCAAAAGAAAGTATATACATAAGAAGGGTGTGAATAGTTCAACCCTAAAGGGATTCAAAGAAGAGCAGCAACAAAGTGAAGAATAATGCTACAGCTTACTAGGCTCAATGTTAGAGATTCCAGATGTATTCTGGAAATAAATATAGTATTAGATTGATCAGATTGGTGGCAAGGGTGTTCAGGGTATAGCGTTTGACAGTGGAAATGTATTGAGAACTCAGAACAAACACTTAGAGGATTAGCACTGAGGATCAGGAAAGATCCATTATGAATCCTAAGTAGGACACTTTATAGTCCAGAGTTACCTGGGCATAAGTGTTAATATAACTAAATAGAGGATACATAAAAGAATAGAAGGTAAACATGAAAGTATATATTGTGGGGAAGGAAACCTGAGTGCAGAACCAAGATATAATGCCCAAAGCAGATATAAAGCCCAGAAAAGGAGTGTAGACCGTTTGAGATGAAGTCTGAAGTAAATAGTGAGATGAAGCAGAATTTCCAAAGGTCAGAAGAGCACTGGACAGTAGGGAAGAGACTATAGACAAATTGGAATAACATACAAAGTATTTTAGGGCGATGAAGGAGGGAAGTTCACCTCATGTGTGTGCTTAGGGAATGTAGGATTTCTACAGCATCTGATTGGAATAGAATGTGATTTCAAAGGTCCAGACATTCCGGACATCAGAGAGAATAAAATAAGGATCAGACAGGTTAGATATAGGATTAGAAAGGTGTGGAATAGGATCAGACAGGTATGGAATAACATAAGATGGAAGGGGGATAGTGATTGGATGAATAATAAAAAGATGTTGAAACAAAACAAAGGTTTTTATATCTAGATAATGTGAATTCTGTACAATATGTTGGCCCATCAAGGTACTCTTGTTGACATCTTGCCAAGCTTGGATGTTGAACCATTACTCCTCAAAATTCTTTCCTTTTGTTCTGTCAAAGTTACTAGGATCTTGGAATATCTTCAAGAGTTTGGATTCCAAGGGTTTTTGAGCCACTAGTGGTAGGTAGTATTGCCTTGATCTGGGCATCTGCCTCATCAATTTGCTCTTGGAGTTTCTTGTTTAAATCTGAGAGTGTGTCCACTCTATCTTGTTGCATCTCCATATACAGCCTTAGTTGTGTGGCTAATTCTCCCCAAGAGGCATTGGCACTTGCTGCTTTGGTGAAAGCTTTTGTGAGATTGTGGGGAAGTGAAGTGGAGATAGTGATTTTTGAAAAGGTAAGATAAGACTAGTATTCTTCTAAAGATAGTGTGCTGGCTTCCACAATGTATAGTGGGGTCTTAGTTCCTTTGAAGAAAAGTGAGAAGCCACTAACAAAGGCTTGCCTTCTTGTAATCTTTTAATTTCTCTGTATTTCTCAGCTTCTTTGCTGACTTGACTGGTGCTAGTTCCATGTTTTATTTCTCTCTCTCTTTGATACTCTTTCTGATACCAAGATTAAGCCTCCTGTGAACAAATATAATCTAGTCTCCCCAAAATCTGATTTGGATGAGGGTGTCTGTGGAAGGAGAGGGCAGAGGATGGAAATGGAAGTCAGATAGTCCAGTGACTCTTTATAATCATTGGAGTCATATGCTATTTCTGGGGGAGGGCTCTGAAAATCTGACTCTTGGTCAATACAATAGGCTGGAACTGGTGATCACAGTATCCCAACTGGTAACCCCTGCCAATTGTCTGAAGTGGGGTGCAAGGGTAGAGAAAGTCTCCATCTATGTCTCTTATATGGCAGAACCACTCTGGTTGAGGCTGTTCCTGAAAAGTCTTAGTCTTGAGAACCTTCTTGAATGGATCCTCTCCATGCACTAAGTCCTATGACTTTGCATCAATGGCTACTCTCTGCTGCTCTACTGGTTCCCACCTATGCTCTGTAGGTACTGGGCCAAGCAGTCCTACACTAGCTACATAGGGGTGGTTGAGGAAGTCTTCTGATTGACAGCTTGGATGAAGAAAAGAGTACAGTGACCTGTGGAAGGTAATTAGTACTAAACCTATAGTAAGCTTGTCCAAACTTGAGGAGAACTAGGGTCCATGAACTTGCTAGGATATGTGAAAAGTGAAAAGGTGAAGACTAAAAAGGAAGTCTACTAGTTCTAGTGAAACAATCAAAGAACTATGCTTCAAGTATTCATAAAACTAATTGAAAAAGCTAAAGGAAGTAAAGAAAAAAAAGCTTTAAGGTTAAGTGGAACTCTTTGGAGGAAATATCCAAAAGAACTAGACTGGAGTTCACTAGCCATAGCTCTCAAGGTTTATATATTGCATATGTGTTATAAGTATAACAGACTCCACCCCATTTTCCCCTATCCCTTCTCCCACCACTGCTCTTCTTGACTATGCTGGTCATTTTCTTTGGCAGGAGATACTTGGAGAGCTCACTCTCCTTGATATGCTGGACACCACCTGGGCTGAACTCTTCACCTTGGATCTCTTCTCTGATGAGGCAGTTCCTTGTTCTGAGTTTTCCCACCTGGTCTGATCCTATCTCACTCTACTCCATACTTACCTAATACTATTCCTATTATTCCTGACAGACACTGCCCTCCTCAATTATGTTCTCTTACACATGATCTTGTAATCCTTACCTACTCAGGCTTGCATTCCTGTATCTTTCCTTTTATATCCAGAGCCTCCCCTAAACCCATATAGTACATATATTAGAGCTCTGCTTGTATACCTCTCTTCCCTTAACCTTGATCTACACAATATACCATGTAGTCAAAGCTCCTAGTGATCTCCTTTTACTCCCCTCACTTTTCTACTCACTTCCCTCCTCCTTCTAGGGCCAGCCCCTATAGCAACTCTCCATTCCAGTAGTAACTAGAAAACCCCTAGTTGCTCTCTACTGAGAGGCAAACTATATGCTCACATCACTTGTTACACCAAATCTACTAATGTAGAGCATAGGGTGAATGAAGATTAAAGATATGAGGCATAAAACTATGCAGAATGGAAGAAACTGAAATGAAATACATGAGTGCAACATGCTATGTTGCAGAATGGAAGAGAATTATAAGATGGTAATAACTGTGAGAGGAATATAACCATATGGGGATAGATCTGATCTGGCAGATTCAATTGGAAAGAGAAAAGAAATACTAAGTATGAAAGTGTCTGTGTGCAGCAACTAGTGTTAGAGGAAGTGAAAGTGGCATCTATTGAGCACATATGATCTAATCACACAATCCAATAAGATAAAAGAAAAGAAAAAGAAAGCATAACACTATTATGACTGTAACTCACCCATAACACAAGCTTGCTTACTTCAAGACTGAGATGAATGGATCAACACTGCAAAAATGCTCATTAAGGATGAGTTTGAACATTCATATATTAACCTAGACTATGCCAAAGATGTCATGGATCCAGAGATTGAGGAGACTATGCTAGCACTGGAGAAGAGTACAAAGGTGTGTTTTATATTGATAATCACTATACTGAGTTGTGTGACAAAGGTCACCAACATGTTCAATGATCTTCCTGCCCTTACTGCATCCAAGCCCATTGATCTTGGCTTGGAACTTGAGTGCACCTCAATGTGGATGTTAAGCATGTTACCAACCTGATTGCATGGTGGCACAAGTGCTGTCACACTTATGTATCCTCAGCTCTTTTGAATGGCACTCAATTACTTAACTATCCCAGGTAATTTTGTTTGTTGTTGTTTAATTTATGTTAACTTGTCACATTTTATCCTGTAGCAACCTCCATTGATGTTGAACAGCTTTTCAGCCATGGGTGCCTTTTTCTGTCACATATGCATTTCCTCCTGTTAGCTTACTCTATGTGAGTACTTTTATGCCTTGGCATATGGGATAAGCTCAACCCTGTTAGTGATGATAATGTAAAGCTTGTTACTCAGCTACCAGATGTCCAAAATGATCAGGAGATTGAGCTCATGGATGGATAGGATAAAATTGTGATTAGCTAGCTATATTATATATTGTACTGTCATTATTACTAGCATACCTATACACCCATGGGTATATCCCAGGGTACTTTTCATTGACCCAGACAGTGACCTGGACCTCTCATGTGGGTACAGGTATGGATCTGGCTTGTGAAATCCTGGGTTTATCCCTGCTCATGTCTAATTTGAGTAAGTATGATGTCATTATATCAATTTTATTTTTTCCAATGTAGGTGGGACAATTTGATATTTTAAACAAGGCGAACATTCACTAACAACAACCCTATGGATAGAGTCAATACATAATTGACTATATGGCATTTTTGCATATATTTAGTAGCATATTGTATATACAGTGGGATGATTTTTACAACCCATCTATGTAGATATCTCTAACTCTGAAGTTCAGGTGGAGTGAAATTTGAATGCAATCTGAGTAGATTGATTATATTTGAGTCACTTCAATGACACATTGAAATACATAATTTTCCATTTGATAACCTATGTATTTTCATGATATCTTGAAGTGCTTGAATGATACATTAGGATAGTAATCAGTAGCTACATATATATGCAGATATAATATATTGTATACTTTAAAATATCATTGCAGTATGCAAAGCTGATGTTACTTGTCAAATATGAAAATGTTTTTGTTTTAATCTTCTATTTTTATATTTGCCTTATCAATATATTAATTGGGCTGTTTAAAGCATTATATAAATGTTTAAGTGGTAAAAGCAGTCTATTATATTATTTATCTATATCCACAACTAACAACCATTACCAAAATAATGGGGATGAACCAACTCAGTTACCTACTTGAAGGTATTGTTGAAATCTTCAAGCAATTCATGATATCTTCTATGATGCCCAAATATTTCACTATCCATATGGTTATATTTTTAGATCCAGTCCAATCCAGCTTTTACCTTCTTTTTTAAGATGAACTGAACCAAAACTGGATTTTCAAATTATATAATTCTCAAATGAACCAGATCAAATTTTCAAAAGATTGGAAGACCAGTAACAGAATATAAAATACATGTCACAATTGGTACAATGATACAGATATACATGTATACAGCACTACTAATATATGGATATCATTTGTTATACATCAATGGCAGTATTTTTGCAATATTTTAAATGTGATTGTATCAGGCAAAGCCAGAAAAGCATAAAATCCAGTAAAAATAATCAAGGACAGCAGAAAAAAAGGGCAGTATTGTTATATTAGATATCTTGCTGTGCATCAGTTGCAATTAGTTCAAAGGCTGGTCTTTTTAGGCAAAAATGAAAAAAAAAAAAAAAAAAAAACCACTTTGTGCCAAAATCAGAAGATTGCATTTGTGATATAATTGTTTTTGATCCAGTTCAGTCTGGTTTGCAGTCTTTTACTAGTCCTAGATTGAACCTGAGATTACTATTGCTAGTACATCTATATATGACAAAGTTCTTGATCCAATGATTTCTAAGTCAAAACTTTCTCTTTATAGTGATGTCAGAGAGATTCAAGTCAATAATAAGAAAAATGAATTCAATTCACTACAACTTCCACTTCTTTGGTGTCCAAATGAATCTATTCTCAGACAAAAGGATGGTCAACAGCTGATGTGTCATTTGTCATCATGAGAATTCTGCAGTGGCCTTATGTATAGCGCTCTTGCAAAAATAATAAACATAATAATATGAAAATGCCACCTTTTAACTATATTGTAGTCATTTGTAGTGAACTTCATCAAATACATCTGCTATCTTTCCGGATCATGACTGATGGTGGCATTAATAGGATTAGATACATTTTTGATGTGAGAGAAATGGAACATTGAATAAGCCAAAAGAAACTTACCCATATTCCAGATGTCTTCAATTAGGTATGAATCCACTAACACCTACAAATATGCTTGTATCCCAATAGAGTATTAGAAGCACAAATGATCTCTCATATCCTGACTTGTGGAGCTCTTACAAATATAACAAATTGGAAAATATAATGATATGAAAGAGAAGATAAGAGTTGGATTCATGACTTTGAAATTTGGTAGAGTAAGCAGAATGGTTTCTAAAAATTATGTATTTCTGGTGTTAAATATTATTATTGTATCTATATTTTCAAAATAGCAAGAGGGCAATCCCTGCAAACCCTTCTGAAACAATATAACAAAGAATGAAGTACAGGATTACAATGATCATGTCAGTTTGTACATTATAATATAGAATAAACAATAAATGAAGTATACTATGGATCTAAGTGAGACTGGCACTCCAATATTAGCTTGAATAGTTACTGGAGTGTTTTGAGCTGTTGTGGCATCCTCCATTTATTTGCAGTGTTTTTTCAATCTTGTCCCAAAAAT
>JBBPQP010000983.1:0-14597 GCA_038092555.1 Boletus subgraveolens
TTATTGGTATGTAAATCAATTAAAAGATGTATGATATTATGCAACTAGTCCATGTGTAATATAATAGCTCAGTGTATCAAATTTGTTGAATCTACCACTCTTCAATTGCACACCTCATATGATCAAGGTGTTTTGATTTCAAGCCCATATTTTACACTCTTTGGTTATAGTTTGTATATGGATGAATATAACTATGTATATCTAGTACTTGTTTAACAAGCTTCATCAAGCTTTGTAACCTTGCTAATACTTGATATATGTATGTATGAACTGTCTGTGCACCTCAAATATGTATTTACATATAGTAGATATGCCTCTGGGATTTGCACATTTTTACTATTTCTTACTCAAAAAAATATAGGAAAATATAATATATTTGATATTATATATGTGCATTTGCTAATTATTTGACATATCTGACTATGTAACTACATTTGATCATTTGGCCATCTGACTACATTTGACCATCTAATATAACCATTTGATTATTTGGCTATGTAACTACATCTGACCATCTAAAACTACATTTGACTATCTGACAATTCAACCATCTGATTCTCTGACAACATCTGACCATCTGACCATCTGACTACTTTAATTATCTAACTATATCTGACCATCTGACCACAGCTGACTCTGACTATTTGACTACATCTGACATTGACCATTTGACTCTGACTCTATAATCATCTAACTTTGAGCATCTAAACCATCTAATATTAATCATATGACTCTGAGCATCTGATTATTTGACTACAATCCCAACATTTGACTATGTACATCTAACCATCTAATCATCTGTGGCAGCCCTAGATAGCAACTCACACATTTAGCTGGTCATATCTTCCTATCCAATTTTGGTGTGTGGATGCCTTGCTGATCATACCTGCACATCCAGTTGAATGTGATGGGTAATAAGGATAAACACTGCCAACCTCTGAATGCTGCCAGTGGATGTGCTGTTAGCCCCTAGACACTGCCAGGATAGCTTTTGAATGTTGCCAATGCTGTCAGGGGCTGCTTGCTGCTTGTGGAAGTAAATTATTAGAGAGCTCAAGAGTCCAAGAAGTAAACGTGAGAGAATGGATACACTTACTCACTGAGGAAGCGGTAAGTTAGATTATTACACATTTCTTACTGCTCAAAATTTCTTCCATAGGTGTTGGCAAGAGAATATTTCCAGGCATCTGTTCAGATTCCTTGTATTGTCAGCAAGATGGTGATGAAATTCCAAATGTCATCTAAGGAAATGATAACCTTGGACCAAATCTTTGGAAAGAATGAAGTTGTCAACCAGTTTCTGGCAGGGTAGTATGGAAGGACAACCTCATGAGCAAGAGATCCCATCTGATACTCACCTCAGTGACTCCATTATGCATTTGTGGAAGAGATTCCAACTAATTCCCATCTTTACCAGTGGGATCAAAAGGCCATCTGAGGATCTTGTGGATAACAAGCTCAGTAAAACAACAGCAGCCAAAGGGAACCATGAGGATGTCAAGGAGACTATGGGTGTAAGGGAGACAAAACAGCAAAAGGTATCAACAGTTGACAGAGTGCTGTTTTACAGTCCAGTAAGTCACACAAACATTCACTATCACTTGCATGACCATTGAAGACACAAAATTCAAGCCTTGCAGTTTTTGTGCCAATTGCAAGACAAAGTGTAACATCATTCAGAATCTTCCAGGGATTGTTGATGGTAATGGCAATATGTATCATTTATGGCCAATATTGCTTCACAATATAATATGGCTGTCCAGTGCAAATTAGGAGATAATGGAGGAAATGTTGAGGTGAAGGCAAAGGTCCCTAAGACAACAACAAAGGATAAGCAGAAAGACCAAGCCACTAAGCCAGAGTAGGATAGAGGTAACTGGGCTGCTGAGCCTGAACCTGAATCTGAACTAGTAAGCATTACATATATACATTGGTATTTGAATTTGCTAATAATGAATATGATTGCTAGGTTTCTGTCTTTGGGTCATTCAAGGCAAAAGGAAGAAGGGCATCAATGGTGAAGGTAAACCACTCACAAGATGCATTACCAATATTGTTGACTGCTGATGGCTATCTAGATACAGTCAGTGTCTGTGGTACATAGATGAAGAAGGTGAGATTGGCAAGACTGGTGATTTCAACCAGCAAGTTAAGTCACCATCACAAGGCTTGAATCAATCATAGGAACAAAGCATAGAGGGAGAGCTAAAGAGCAGGTTACATCATTGTCTACATTGGACATTGAGTATGATGAAACCATTGCACTATGAAACCAGTGCACATCCCAAGACACTTAGACTCAGCTTAATTGCCTTCAGACAGCAGTGCTCTAGAATGTCAATGTAAATCAATACTTATATAAAAGGTCATCATTCTTCAGCAAATCTTAGCTCTGCTTGAAGACAACATTGTGACATTGACAAGGAGAGTTGAAGAAGTTGTATGTCAGCAGGAAATCAGTGGGGATCAAGTGATGTCTTTGCTAAACTGGTATCATTTGAGCTCTAAGAATAGTTATCTGAGTTTGTACCTTACTTGGTCTTTTGCCTATCTGCATTAGTTCAGTTTCTCATCTAATTATATCTTTCATCTCTGGCTTGCTTTAGAAATCTAGTGTGATGTCATTTGGCAAACCATGCAAATATCACATATCTTAATATTACATATTTGATATGTTACAATCCAGATAATCATTTCTGGCCCAAATACTGGACAAGGTTCAACTGCTCCCTCTCTTCCTACACAACCAACACCTTAAGCTGCTGGACACTTCCTTGGTTAATAAGGATTAATGAGGATCCCTGTTGTTGGATCTCTTTCTTAAGTTCCTTGTCATCTTCCAAACTCTCAATTTTGGCATAAAGTCTCACCAACTCTTCAAAGTGACACTGGATTGGCATTTCAGTTGAAACAGTAACTGTAAAGTGTTCAGCCATCAAATAAGCCACTGAAATACTATGGTGAAATACTGTTCTTTTCCAGATTGGCAAGGCATCATTTTTATCAACCTGACCTTCAAATTCAGTGACTTTGGATCATACACTAAGTAACTCCCCTGGATTTAGAGGGAAGCACTCTGCTCATTGGCATCTTGCATTGCCCCTTGGCTTTTGCTGCAGCTGGTACCAGAGACAATTCTCCAACTTCATTACTGGTATCACCTAGAACCTTTTTTGGGGTCTTGAATTTCACCCTCTTTATAGCCAGTTTATCCTATATACATACCTGTGGGATGCAGCACAATCTTGCCTTGCCACATGATAGTGTCCTTTTGCAATGCTATACATTTTGTTTGCTTCTGTCCACAGGTTTTACACTCTCAAATCAATCCATTGTTGTTTTGCCACTGGATATTATATTTCACCAATGGATTGCTATCACATTGCATGCATTTCTGTAGAAAGTTATTATTAGCAAAAACAATAATTTTGACAAGAAGATACTAGGTCAAATTCTATTTTAAAAACCAGCCTTATCAATGATCACCACTGATATAAGAGAATTAGATTAACTCACCAAGAATCTGTGTTGTAGTATTGTGGGCAAACATTGTGAATATATGTATACTAGGCCTGAGTCATAATTGAGCCTATGAGGGTTTATGGCTGTTTAATGCCTGATATAGCAATCCTTCCTGGTTGACCTGACAGTCCTTATTTTGGTTTCATGTACTCATGCCCTTGTCCCTGGCATTTGCTAAAATTGTGCCTAAGTTAGAATAAGCTATGTTCATTGGTGATGCTGGGGTATACACATTATACTATAGTTGCCCTGAGCATGCTTGGGTATGCACGTTATACTAGATATGATATTTGAACAAGGAAAGTTCATCAGGAATCATGGCACTATATACAAATATATAGTATATATTATATAAGTAACCAGGGATTATTGAATACACTTGAGATAGATGGTTCACTTACAACACCTATGTTATCCAAATGACCTTCTATATTCTGAAATCTTGCTTCCTGGTTCACCATTACCCTTTTTGTCATTTCTACTTCATGACACCAGACACCCTATATGTCCTGTATCATATTTAGGGATTCTCCAGCACTTGGAGCTGCTGATGCTATTGATGCCACATTTGCTCTTGCATCTCCATCTCCATCGAGATAGTATTAAGCTTCTTTCTTTATTTGGTGATGAGCACAGATGTTCACCAAACAAGATTCCAGTATATACTTATTTGATGGGTCAACTTTGGACAATGTTCAAGATGCTTCAATTTTGATGTTGAAGCAACAGAATGAATTCTTAGCAATATCACAGAAATGATGCTTGCTGTTATTAATTATTAATTAGCAATTATGTAACAGACACTCAATTTACCATTCCTCTGGTTGCTGTACTTCCTGTGGAGAAAATGTGATCTTTGCCCCCAGGTAAGACATAGTTAAGCCACCAATGTATTTCTTTCATACCAAAATGCCTTGATAATCACAAATCTCTCTCACTCCAAAGGGATTTCAAAATCTGTTGCAAGTCCAAATATTTGCAACCAATTAATGAGTCCATGAATAGGTTGTTGGTACACAATATCATTGACAGAGATCTGATTCATCTCCTTACCAGTCTTGCAATAAAAATATACAATCATACTAAGAACAACAGTGGAAATTTGAAGTCCTGGTTGCTGTTGATTATAATAGATGGCCAACAACTAGGGGTGTTTATTTTTCTTTAGGAGACTACCTAGAGATTGGGAATTGAATGGACTGCTTCATGAAAAACACTCTCTTTCACCTGCCTTGGATCTGAGATGCTACATGAATACCCCTTGATTTCCCTTATCCTTGCCCAGTAGTAGTAAATTCAGTTCTGAAAACCTTGAAGATTCTGGTTAGTAGACCAGATGATATCAGTGGGAGGTGGGATGGTAGAAATATTAGAAATAGACATGTTCCAACTTAATCAGACAGAACAAGGATGACAAAGTGGATACAAAGATCAAGCTGAAAGTTTGGAGTTTGCAGGTGACACAAGATACAAGAAAATAATGCTTAAACTCACAACATTGCCCTCCACTAACTCATGGCCCATGCAAAATATAGTAAGCCTGGAGGTGGCAAGCACAATGCTAAAAATCTGAAGTGTGATACAGATTAAAATGTAACTTTTAGTGCTCAGAAGTGAAAGTCAAGGGAAAATAATCTAATTTGATGCAGTTAATCTATAGTATGTACATATACATATGTATACTACATTTTAGCCACTTCAGTGGTCAAACTGTATGTTGTTGAGGATCACTGTCTGCAACTGCTCAATTTGTGGGTGAAAGTCATTAGCTTGGCACTATTTCAGTAACACCATTGCCAACTTGCATTTCTTGTCAAGGTCAGCAATTGCTGCAACCTGTTCCAGCAACTTCTTTTGCATTTTGTCATTGTGCATGTTGATTTGGGCTAGATTGGCTTCAAGCTCATTGACTTTCTTGTCAAAGTTACTGTTGGTTTCAGGAAATGAATCAATGTCCATGGAGTTGGCAATCAAATACAATTGTATATTATATAATTTTATTTATGTGATGCTTTTGGATGCTTACATAAGTGCTTGACTCTTTTAGCACAACGCCTTAGACAAATCCATTTTTGGAAATCCAGCTACATATAATATTACTTTCCCTTCCTTCTCTGCTCAACCATTCATTCACTTCATTCCTTCTAGGGATTGTCCTAATTAATTGTAATAACATTCTACAGCCTAGGAAGGCATTTCCGACTGCTTGTATTGTAATATGTCCTACCATGTATAGTAGGTGGAAATGTGAAAATGACAGAAAACACAAAATATGTTTGCATTTTTAATTGACTAGATATGTACAAGAATAGATGCAATATTTATTCATTGCAGGGAAGTCCTTCCATCTGTATGAGCACTTGGTATATTGTACATAGGTACATGTATGAGGTATACATATATCAACTCTCAGAGCATATCTACCAGTCCAATCAAAGACACAAACCACTTTTTTGTAATTTAGAGATAGGAGGCCATATCTAATTTCACATCTCAGGGAATGATCTTTTTCTATGTTGAGTGTATTCATCCTGTAAGGTTGTTTACTCTCTTTTTTGTCACCCATAATCCAAATGCAATAGCCCAGTCCCTCTGGCCTATATTAACAAGGGTCCACTGGACATTGTAGGTATACCCTTGCTGCTCTTTGGAACTTGGAACATCTGAGTCATAGAGATATTGCAGCCACATATAGTTTCCCCATTGTTCCCCCAACTTTTATGTTTTTCTACTAGAAGTGACCTCCTTCACTCAACATGTTTCAACTCCTTGTAACAATTTCTTGAGTCACTTATGGCATGGCACACATAGTCATATTTGACTTGAATCAAAACCCATTGTTGTGACACAGCTACTGACAAAATACTACTAACTCCAGAATAACCTTTCCAGAGTTTTCCATGGTTCCAATGTGTTTCAAAGATTCCTATGATTTCTGACATTTCTGGAAGTTTATTTTTGTAATTCCAGTACTTCCAGTACTTCCAGAGATTCCTGTGGTTCCAGTACTCCTGACACTCCTGGAAGTACATACACCACACAAATTGCTTGGCAGTACCCTCCTTTTTATACCTATTACCATAACTATTATTCAAATCCTCTTCCCTGACACTTATTATGGTACAAGTGTGCCTCAACCACATACTACTCAATATCTTTGCTTCACTTCCAAACACCTCAGTTGTTCTTGCCCATCTTAGGCAGCAGCTGAGGTGAGTTAAAAACCTTCTTAATACTTACTCTCAGACTAATGTACCATAGCCCAGTCTATTCTGGCATTACTAGGTAAATACAAGTTGTTCTTGCCCATCTTAGGCAGCAGCTGAGCCCAGTCTATTCTGGTGTTGCTAGACCTCTATCTTTGACAGCTACATTGTAAAAACATTCGCACATACCAATGATTCCTATGATATGGTGAATGAGTGGGTTGGTCAGGAATGCACACTAGCTTGGACACTCATGTGGCTCTGACTGGTACCATAGGGCAATGAGCATCTAGGTATGGATGAAGCCAGGGCATTTGTTATTCATAAGAGAGCCTTCATCATTGAGCAAACTGACTGAGAGTGTCATGTACATGAGATGCATCATCTCATAATGATAGAAATACCCTCCACTAAAAAGGGAGGGTACTGGGGCATAGACACAATGGAGGACATCTGGAGGCTGGAACCTACATGAGGTATGGTTCAACAGACAGGTAAAAAGAGGAAAAAAGTTGGACTCACATTATGCTGTGTCTCTCCAAACAGATGGTAGCTATGTCTGCATTGGAAAAGGTGTCTTGAGGGCTCAGGTCTATCATATCACAGAATACTTGGGCAAGACCTTGGAGGTCTTTGGGACATGTATTGCATTTGGGATGCATCACAGCCCAAATCTTTGCTCCAGATGTTCTGATGACATACATACACATTCCGCAGCAGTTGTGGTGTAGGGGTGTCATGTATCCAGGATGAGTGGTGAGCCTCCAACCCTGGGAGGTCCATGTCAGGGAGTAGATGATGGATAGTTCTCTTTCCTCAATAACAACAGAAGGCAAAGCCTTGTTGTTTTTCTTCACCTTCTGGGTGAACTTGAGGTGCATGGTTTGGTTCCGGTTGAGTCAAGGAGTGGTGCCATCCACAAGGAAGGACTTAGGTTGAGATCCTTCCCATCCAGAAAGTTGCCACATGTTAAGGAGTCTCCAATCCAGTCAATGAAGGTTTTGAGGATTGTTATATGATGAACCAGAATTTTTTTGATGGCATCCCAGTTAGCAGCAAGCAGTATGTCATTGATCCATTCACATTTTTGGCCAAGAGATCCGAACTAGAGGGCCAAGGACTCCTTTGAAAACCTCATACTCAAGCTGGAGTTCCAGTCTTGAGCAACAACTGACATAGATTGTGCCATGTATGACCCTATTTTGCCTAGAAGTGCTTTCCAAGCTCGGTCCCTGTTGTCACCATTGTGATCACCCAGAGAATGTAAGATCAGATCAATCTCAAGCTCAACCATCAATTTGTTGACTTGAAAAGTGTGGGGACTTGGTCACACTCTTCCAAGCTGGAGCATTTGAGAGATGGTCATCTTGTGAGCTCCCTCACCTGCAAGGCCTTATCATTTGAAATAACATCTTATTTGAAGTAAAACAGCAAGGGGCATATGAACTCACATTTTCATACCCTCTTCCAGCAAACAGCTCAAGCATCCAGAATCCTGCATGCCATGTGATCATTTCTGACCCTTCCAGAAACCCAATGGAATCATGGACAAATTGTGACTAAATTCCAAATTTAGAGTTGAGCATATATCAAGAATCAGGTATTCACTGGATCCTTCATCTCTCTTCCAACCTTGGATGTTTCCATAGCAGCCATACCACATACATGCTCTGTCATGACCATCAGCTTTCTACACCATGATAATACTAATTTCATGCTTACTTTGTCTATCATACTCACCTGTCTCTCCTTCCATCTCTCCACTTTCTATTTCCCCAATGTTTCTCTTTGCACTGACATGATCAAGATAACCTCACATGCAGAACAGAGGAATGGTGGGGCTTACTACGGATGGCAGGGGAAGCTGATACCTTGATTCTCATCACATCGAACATCATCCTGAAGTGGTTCAGGAGGTCTTTCACTGTACCAAATTGGCTTGCATACACCCCTGTGTCTTCGTCTCTGTTTGCTGGCATCCAGTACAGTAGCCCCTGGTGGTGAATGACACAATTGATCAGTTTCCCTTGGGATGCCATGCCTGGGATTTCATGTCATGCCTTGTTGTATTCTTTCATCCATTTCCATGATGTGATAAACATTGAATGTTGAGTTACCTAGATCATATGAGAAATCACCAATGATGGGGCTTAGTGGCTGCACACCACTGTTCAAGAGGTACAACATGGTGCCTTCACCACTGACATCAGGGATGTCAGCAGACAACACAGTGTGGTCATCTTGAGAAGCTGCGAGTAATGATTCCATGTCAGCATGTATGAAGGAAGATAGATGGGTCTATTGGAGAGTAGTTTGTTAAACAGCTGGAATCTCACAGCTGGAGTCCACTGTCAGAAACTAAATTGCAAGTAATGTAAAATGCGACATACCTGGAGTCCACTGTCAGAAACTGGAGGAAAGTGAAGACAATGGACTCCGACTACTGTAGGAGCGAACAACAAACAAATAACAACAACAACAACAACAATGCACCACAATGTGGTACAATGTTCTAAGTATGAAAATGGAGTGCACAATCAATGATTCCAACATAGTTGGGGCTTGATATAGATCTGAACTTGAAGTGAAGTAATTGGCATAGCTTATGTCAGGAGTGTGGGTCTGGGGTCCACCAAGGTGAAGCACATGGCCCTTAAGAGTAAATCAATTAATTTATTTCATATTGGAATCAACAGACGAGTCTCAAATGGCTACAGACCTTGTCTATAGTCTGGGATTTTCCCAAATTGGAATGATTGGGGGCTTCCTCAGAATCACCCCTTTCCTCATATGCTCACCCATACAATTCCAGTGTCCAGTATTCACATACTTCCAAGTTCAAGTCATGTAAATGTTGACAAATATTGTACTCTACTGCTTAAAGTCCTAATGACTTCACATGAGTTAAACACTTACAGAGCATACTCAAGGCATGGGATGTGATCTCCTCTCCAGGTATCTCCCCAGCCATCTTTTGGATGTGGTCCACATGCCACTCCAGTGTCTCAGCATTGCTGCCACTAGCCACTGTGATTTTGCTGTCGTCAAACAACAGCACTAATGTCTCTGCAAGTGGCTGCCCCCTCAATAGCTCCTGTAAGACCATTGTAAGAATCCCATATTTCCTATAGCGACACTACCCCTATTTGACCCTATCCACTTGTCATCTGCATGCAATTCCTTTCAGATCACTTTAGGATTCATAATTAGTAGTCGGACTTTTCCTATATAGCTTGATTAACTGTTTAGGATCAAAGCTAGATTATTCCAACCCTCTCGCATATTTTATTTCCTTATTTACAAGTCTAGGATATTCCCTGGACTATAAAACCCTGTCTATTTTGACTTGGAATGGAGTTTTCTGCCCCTGGTGCTGTTCCCTCACTTCTGTCTCACATGATTTCTCATTTAGGCAATATTTGTCAGTGACGCGCTGTGGTGAGTCCAATAATTCCTTCTTACTGACAACCTAGGACTTCAAACCCCTTGGGACAACCATCCCCTCACACTATACATATACTTTCTTTCTGTTTTACACTGTGATGTGAAAATCAACAAGCCACTTGATGGAGGCTCTTTGGCAGTTGAGTGACAGCTCATCTGCCAATTCTTCTACTCAACACTTCGTTGAAGATGTTGCCTATAGAGAACAAAAGAATATATGTATTAACTTTCCTTACATTGCTGAAATCTTGAGCTTACCTCTTGCCCACTGTTGCTGGTGCCAGACACACTTTGTGGGGCTAGATAATTATGGCAGGATTAACATAAAGGAAAAGCGAAATCGGAACCAAGACTCACCCATGAGTACCTTCTCTTGTTCCTTCTCTAGCCATTGGTGTGCTCTTTCAGCTCCATTGGGAATGGTAGGCCACACGAACTTGATTACTTCCTTGGTTTGCTTTTGCCTACTGACATGTTGGATTGCTTTACACATCATCTGTGCAAACTGTAAGCATGATGAAATCATGAAGAAAATTTGGCTTATAGTCAGGTAGGTCTTGTCCACCTCAGAGAACCCACCACTGCCTCCAATGACAGCCATGTGTGCAATTTCCCTGACAGCATTCAGTTGCTTTCTACCGATGGTGATTGATGACATTTTTGATCAATGAAAATGCACAGAGGGATATGAAGACAAGCAAAGCTGTAGGCACAACATGGGCCTGTTATGGTCATAATCAGACATTCTTTTTCTTTATCTTATCGGATCACGTGATAGTCACATGTGCTCACTAGTATCACTTTCACTTTCTCTAGAGCCACTAGATGGACTTGCACTATGGACGCACTTTGTTTCTTTTCTCTTTCTCCAATCAGATCTGAGATCCAATCCCGATATGGTTATATTATTTCTCATGTTCATCTCTGTCATGCTTCCATTTCACTCCCACCATCAACATGTGTATTTAATCACCACTCCTTCCATTCCACATGCCTATGCCTCACATATTTAATTACCGTTTACCCTATGCCCTAGATTGTAGATCTAGACACAACATGTACACACTTAGTATGAATATATAAATCCAGAGGACTATGGCTGGAATCTCCAGTCTAGTCTCTTTGGATACTTCCATCTAAAGCAGGACTCAGAAGACCTTAGGGCTCACTTCTCATTTTCTCTCTTCATTCATATGACTTGATATCATTTGGTGTTGCCTGAAGCATTAGTTGCTTTAGACCATTTCAGGGCCAGGCCATGCTCTGCCACCAAGTCTGAATCATAGTTACCTAATCACAACTGCATAACCCAACTCTTCCCACAACTTGTTGGATCAGTTCCTTACTTGACTTAGCTTTCCTCACCTAGACTTGTCTGAGCAGAATGCCTCACCACCATGATGAGCTCTTCATATCAGATAGATCAAAACACTCTCCTCACTGCAGTACGTGTACAGGCAACACTCAACCTGATTCCTTGTATTGTCACTTCAAAAGAAACATGGGTGCCATGGATATGAGATAACCTTAACTGTGAGTTGGTGAGTGAATTACATCCCAAGCATTATCAATGATATATACATGTGATCTTGTTTTCAGGACATGATTTCCTGACCTTCAGCATCCTTCCCACACCCCAACACATCACAAGGGAAGAATTTGATGCAGAGTCTTTGTGCAACAAACATAGTAGAGATACCAAGGGACAATGACCACATATTGCCAGGTTTGTGCATAGCAGTCAACAGATATCTTCAAGGAGCCTTAAATCTTCTATCAGTCACTGATAAGCTGGTGTTAAAACATTTGAATTCATCCAATCCTCCAAAATATCTGTTATGTGAGCAAGTATATGGATATACTTACACATGCCTTGGTCATTTAGTGGCATATCCAATACACCACTTCACAAGCATTTGATGAACAATGTGGTACCAGTCTGCACTGCTAGTGATGTTGATGAAAATGGGCAACAATGATCTAGAGGTCAATAAGGCAGTAGAAGTTCTTTTGGATGCTCTTTTAGGGGATCAAGCAGATCTTTCAAAGCATATCCACTGTGTCCTCACCAGCATGTGGATGATGACCTGGAAGTGCAGTCTATCCATGGTCATTGCAGATTGAACCAAATCATGTCTAGCTCTGATGACTTTGAAGAGGAAACTCATTTAGAGAACCCAAGCATGTCACCACCATCATCAGAAAGCTCAAGTAAGAGATCCAGCTACTTCATTCTCCCGTGATGCTCTGGATGCTTCGCCGCTTGGATTGCAGACTGGTTGTCAATATGGAGGATGGATGGTCCCTGAAGCTCAAATCTGAGTTATGTGAGAAGTTTGCGCCTCCAGATGATTTCCTTGCCAGCCTCACCATGCAGCAATGTACTCAGCTTCAGTGGTGGATAGGGCAAATAGCCTGTCGCTTGGATCACACCTCCATATTTGATAGAATGCATAAATGCAGGCTCTTCGGCTGTTGTGGAATTCTGGTCGCCCGAGAGGCATAGCCCTGGGTCCATGGGGGTTGTAACAGGTTTGCATTCATCATATTGAAAGAAGAGAGCTGTTGGAATCATTGATTGTGCACTCCATTTTTGTACTTAGAACATTGTGCCACATTGTGGCGCATTGTTGTTGTTGTTGTTGTTATTTGTTTGTTGTTCGCTCCTACAGTAGTCGGAGTCCACTGTCTTCACTTTCCTCCAGTTTCTGACAGTGGACTCCCAGGTATGTCACATTTTACATTACTTGCAATTTAGTTTCTGACAGTGGACTCCAGCTGTGACATTCCAGCTGTTTAACAAGAGCATGTCAAGACAGTACTGGCACTGGGAGATGGTCAATGAGCACTTGGAATGATTGCGATCGATCTTGATGCCCAGGATCTCTGGTGGGTCCCAAGTCACACAGCTTGAGGTGTTTGCACAGGTCGTCTGTGGCCTGCTGATCATGTCCAGAGACTTGGATCCAAAGGTCATGTCATCAACAAACGCAGGTAGGATGATCTGGACACCCCGGGCAAAAATGTAGACAGCTGCATCGGAATGTGTGGGAGAATCAGTCTGTCTGCCTTTTATCATGCATGACTAAGTCTACTGCTATCGTTTAGTTTAGTGGTGCGCAATCTTGTTTAATTGCTTTACTGAATTTATGTTGCACTTCTTCTGTTCACTTGGGAAAGCCCTGGACATCTGCCTCCACTTCACCTCCAGTTAACCCTGAAGGAGATGGTCACACAGAACACATGAACCAGACTTTGGAGCAGTATCTCTGAGTGTATTGCAATTACCAGCAAGACAACTGGTCCAAACTCCTGCCCCTCGCAAAGTTTGCATATAATAATGCTCTGAGTGCTACTACCAGAGTTTCTTTGTTTTTTTGCTAACAAGGGCTACCATCCCAACATCACAGTACACTCCGAACATGACATCACCTCCATGAAGGCATGTGAATACTCTGTCAACCTTGATTCCCTCCATCAGTTCCTCTGTGAGGAAATGGCTGCCGCCTCAAAGCAGTACCAAGGACCTGCAGATGCCAAGCAAACTCCCAGCAGCAGACTTCAAAATCAGTGACCAGGCTTTTATAAAAGCAAAGTACTTCTGCTCTACCAGGCCCTCTTAGAAACTCTCTGAGAAGAACTTAGGGCCTTATACTATCATCACTCAGGCAGGCTCCCACTCCTTCATGCTCCAACTTCCTAACTCTGTGAAATCCATACACCCCATTTTCCATGTCTCACAGTTAGAACCTTTTGTACCCAACAGCATTCCAAACAGGGTACAATTCTGCCACCTCCAATTGAAGTAGACAGTGAACTGGAGTATGAGATTTCTGAGATCCTTGACTCCAAGATAGATTGATGATGAAGGAATTGCAAGTTGCTGTACTTGGTGTGTTGGTCCAGATATGAAGGTACTGACAACTAAACCTAATGACTCCTGGCCACTGAACTTGGCCACACCTCTGAACTTGTCCAAAACTTCCATCTCCAATATCCAACAAAATCTGGACCTCACTCTGAACAATGATGAATCAAGGTCTTACATTGCAAAAAAAAACAACTTGTATTCTACATCTCCTTGTCCTCTTTGCTTTCTCTGCTCTCCTCACTGTCTTCTCCACTTTCCTCTCCACTGTCTTCTCTGCTCACTCCACTTGCCCCTCCACTCACCTGCCCCCCCAACCCACCATCACTCCAGATGGGCTCAACCACCCATACTCCTCCAACTCTGACTCCCCCATCTCCATCTCCACATCTGCATCCTTATTGACATCCAGCTCCACTCCATAGAACTCCTCTGCCTTCAGCTCCATGAGCCACTTGAGGAGGTCGTGCTGGCAGTCCAACCACCTGAGCAGTGCCTTGAGGAGGTGCCAGAACTCATTTGAGATCTGGGCAGCCTCCAGGCAGTCTGAACTCACC
>JBBPQP010000984.1:0-14584 GCA_038092555.1 Boletus subgraveolens
TAGCTCCATTCATACACCAACACTTTGTTTATATCTGTTTGTGTTCTAGATATATTCCATAAACAATCAAAATGTGCAAAACATTGGGACAATTTTGTGAGTCACTGTATACTAGCACCAACACTTTTGAAAAACCACAGACTTGCCAGCAATTTCTGCATGCAGTAATCTGTTCACCTTGAGTCAAGGACAGCACTACCAGCCACCTGCCCAACTGGTTCCTTCATCTACAAACAAGTGAATTTACATTGTTGTTTCATTGTTGTCTCTGTGCACTTTGCAGGTCTCTCATTGGCCAGATTGACTCTAAGCAACCCCAAAAGACTGAATGTACCTGGACTTGCTAAACAGGGCACCATTATGGTGCCAGAATGGCTTGCTTAAACTGTAGATCAAGTTGCCCCCTTCAGCCACTAACCATCACTTGATGCATACCATGGAGTGACAAATCCAGATTCTCCCTTGGGATAAAGGTATCATGTATTGTCTGTTACTATACACAAAAAATAATTTACTAAATATATAAAAAAAATATAACATTCATGTCCTTCATATTTAGTGCATGTTTTCCCAAGAACTTGGTTTTCTGTCATGCTGAACCCCAAAAGTGAACAATTACGTAATCAGGGGTAAAATTGAAAATGCAGAATTACACTAATTAGATCATATTTCCTTCCTAAATTTCAATCTGAGACCCTGAGGCTCAAATTTGAGCCCTCGGCAGAGATGCCGCCCTTAGTGACTGACACTGTAGAGCCTGGGAAAGTACCCACGTTTCACCTTCAGCCGGACAGGCGTCACTACTTAACCAGTATAGCCACGCCCGCAAAAGATTGCAACCTCAAGCAGGATTTGTAGGGAAAACATACAATAACTTGGGTATATCAGCCCTGAAGCTTACGGTCCTCGCATTGTCATCAATATGGCCTCACGGAGTCCAGGAATGGGTGTTCTTCTCAGCTAGAGGGTAACGACGCACATGTCTCTCGGCTTGCTCAGCAAGACAAAGTCCCGTGGTATATGAAACCCAACCTCCGGCTCTTGCATCTCTTGATGTTTCTGACCTGCTTAGGAGTGGAAATAACTAGTGGGCAAGTGTTTCTTTGTGCACCTTTGACAGCACACTGTTGATGTGCAGAAGTTTCAATTCGCCCATGTTAAACGGCCTACAAGCTGTGCCTTCATGGCTAGAATGTGAGACAGTCGCCCAGCTCATATTGTAAGTGATTGACTGGATGGCAGATTATTACCATCCTCGTTCTACTTTGCTGGGTCTCATGTCTGCCATGTATTCACTGGGTGCCCTCGTTGCCGCTCCCTTCGTCCCCCCCGTTGTAGCTGCCACTTCTTTGATTGGAGGTGCGTTACGATTTCATTGATTCATTTCGTGTCGGTCATGAAATTATGACATAAAGAACTATCACATCCCAAGGAACGAGCAATTATGGGCTCGTTTTTCAACTCCTGTTATGGGGTCGGTAAGTCGAGATCGTGACCAACTATGGGCATGAATTAAGTTGGTTCCTTTTAGGTGCTATGACCACCGCTGGAGTGACCCTTGGGACGTTTGCCATACCCAACAATTGGGGCTGGAGAATTCCATATTTCCTCCAAGTATTACCTAGTCTACTTCAAGCTTCCTTCATCTGGTTCCTCCCAGAGCCTCCTCGTTGGCTTGTTTCAAAGGGAAGGAGGATCGAAGCGTACGCCATTCTTGTGAAATATCATGCAGAAGGAGACGAAATTTCGGAATTCGTCAAGGCGGAGTATGCTCAGATCAAGCAGACACTTGAAGCAGAACTGAAGAATACCCAGATGAGCTGGAAGGAAGTATTGTCGACGACAGGGACACGAAAGCGGGTCCTCATCGCATGCTTCCTCGGCTTATTTACCAAATGGAGTGGCAATGGACTGATTTCGTGAGCCACGCCAGTGACTCTCGCCTTCTGCTGGCGGCGAATGTATTTGGTAAGTAGTGAAGTCTCAAACTACTTTTAATACCGCGGCGCTAAGTTCTTCTTTAGGCGTGTACTATTTCTCTCTTGGATGTCTTTACCGCTTGGACCATAGCCAGTGCGGATTATGCGCTGACTCACAGCCTAGTTTCTTCTCGAGCAGTGTTAGCGTGAGTGTTACCGTTCATTGAAGAGCATTGTGTTTTCATCCTTACCATGTATTTTGTAGCCTCATTTTTTTGTATACTCCAGCTTATAATATGGCATTCAACGCCCTGACATACGGTGAGCTTTAGGACATCCATGCCATCATGAACCTCTCCGTAACGAAATCGATAGCCTTCCTAGTCGAGCTTTTCCTTTTTCATATTCAAGCCAGGGGTATTACCATCTACCAGTGGTGGAGTCGCAGCGCAGGGTTCGTCACGCAACTCATGGACCCCATCGGAATCGAGGCCGCAGGCACGTTCTCTATCCAGTTTATCTGATGCATGACTCTGAAAGTGGCGGGACACGATAGGTTGGAAATACTATATAGTGTAAGCTGTCTTTTGGAAACACAGACAGTTGAGTACTGAAAGACGTTGGCTATTGCGTGTGGATTTCCTTTGAGGTGGCATTCGTCCACTTTGTGTTTCCAGAGACGTCGGGGCGGACGCTCGAGGAGCTGACATTCTGTAAGTGCTGAGACTTTGACACGTTCGTTACCTTTCACTGACACCTCCACAATATATGAGGATGATCATAGGCATGCAGAGGTACTCAGGGATGCTGAAGTAGAGGCACTGCTCGAACATGGAGAGACGGAGACATGATGCTATGGAGTCCACTTCAAGAGAAACTGTCCATGTCAAGCAGAGATGACACGAAATCATCGTGGTTGCGTCGTCGGTCCTGCATGTGATCACGACGTCGCGACAGTTTCTTCCCATAAGCTAACTTCGGTCTTAACGTTTCGACAAGTGCAGAACTTTGTTTTACACTCGGGCCGAGTAGAACAAGAGTTAAGTAAGTTGTATAGATATACAATACCCGTGAGGTCCAGAGGGTACTGCCGGGGTGCTCGACGATTCAACTTCAGCTACAGGATAGATCTAACATTGACGAAAGCGGCCGGCCTTGGCTGCTAGAACTCCATTGTCAAATTTTGATACCTCACCGTTGTTTGTCTTCTGAATTCGGGATACGCCTCCTTTCGCTTCCTTTTCCTGATGTTCGAATCAAGCTTAAGTTTTGCCCCCGACTCAGCTCAGGTATACTAGTAGTACATTCCCCTTCCCATCTAGTCAGACTTGTCTCGTTTCGTGACCAGTCACCCAACCCCTAAGTTCAACAAACGCCGATCTCGTTGCCTTGCACTGTTTTCCAAATTCCTAACCAGGCAAGGTTGGATCGTGGGCCCCAACACCAGCCATCCACAATTCTCTCGGGTGGGCTTGTAGTCTAGTATTCTTCCATCTATTTACGCTATATCATAGCTTTATCGCCATCGATAATCAACTTGTACACGGTCCTGACCGAAAGCGCGCAAGGCTGCGTTGGGGATGAGTCACAGCGGATCGCGATGACGGTGAGACTATGCCAGCGTATGGGATCCGATTCTGGCAGTCCAAACAGAAACACCTTCTTCACGTTCCCCCATGACGTGTAACAGCCGGGGTTTACCTGAACCTGGACGCATGGAGAACATCGCAGACGACCCTGCAAAGGTCTTCCCTAAAAAAACGAAAAAAAAAAACAAGTTAAAAAATGAAGAATGAACGCGCGGTTCGGTTATCGGTACGTCCGGGAGATGCTATGACCCGAAAAATGGAGAGGATGGTATGATATCGCACCTCGTTCATGTCCAGATCGATTACAAATGACAACGAGGAACTCTCGCTCGTCGTTCATTCGCGCCATATCCGCCCGCATATTAGACTGCCGTGCACCCTCTTCCGTATCCGCACCCACCCCCGCATCGATGTCCTTGGCCCACAAGGGTCGCAAACGCATCGCCCAATAATTCAACACGCGCCAGTTCGGTTCCAATCCATCATCTTCTCCGTCACGGTCGTCCTCCGTCACTTCAGAATCGGTAGCATTCCCATCTTCAAGTCGTCCGTTCCCATCGGTACCGGTACCGGCAATCCGATCACGATCATCTACACCTCCCCCATTCCCCTTCACCTCCACTTTTTCTCGCTCCTCTTCCTCCTCTGACCTTAACCACGCATTCAACAACACCAGCACCCTCACCTCTTCTCGCCTACAATACCCAGCCAGCTCATACGGCCCCCTTTCCATCGAGCTCCACACACCGCCATCTGGTCCATCCACATTCACGTTCAGGTCGTTGCAGATCGCCACCGCGGTCCGGCCGAACGGCATCGGCAAATCGAGTGCGGTAAATCCGGGGCCAGAACGGGCCCAGGTGAGGTCGGTCGGGAAGAGGTTGGATTTATGGTATGTGTGGAGGAGGTGACCGGTAGCATCGTATAGGAGCGCTGAGTTAGCGCCGATGCGGCTGAGCAGGGGCGGAGACGACGAGGAGACGGAGGGGGAGGGAGTAGTGGTAGAAACGGACATGGGCGTGGTCATGGCCGGTAGTGAAAAGGGGTCAGAGGGGGCAGGGGACTGCACGGCAGAGGGTTCGAGACGCTCCGGGAAACCAGCTACGACGTGACACTGTAGATGTTTCGCCAACTCCGCACAAAACATCGATGTAGGACCCGTCTCGGGGTGTTCGAGGTAAGGTGCGATGGACGGCGCGTCGGGGAACATGTAGCCTGTTTTTGTTGTACCCACACGTTGTACCCACGCCCATCACATAGTCAACGCATCCGAAAGGATAAGAAGATAAACGGTATCAGCGAAACCATCCATCAACGAGTTGTGAGCACGACAAAAAAAGAACATACCACTAAAGATCATCTCGGGGAAACACACCAAGTCGACCGATCGCGGTGCCAATCTGCCCCAACCCCAAGTTTCAAATCATCAGCGCGCTGCGGAGGACAGATCTGTGTGGCATGATGTGCTGACCCTCGACACAATTCGCGCGCTTTTACGATATTCGCATGCACCTCTCCGAGCTGTTTGAACGTTCCGTGTCTGCGTCAGCGACTGATCGTTTTTCTCCTCCACACGCAGGAAACCAGCTCACCTTGGGAGTAAACTGAACCACAGCGATTCTCAACCACGACGACGAAGCAGCCATCATATCGTCTGAATCACGGCGGGACAAAGACGAGAAGCACGACAGATAAAGCTACAGTTGTTTGGTAACGTTACAGTGATGCACACATGCTGAAATGATGGGCGATCGCACCCGACCCCCCCAAAAAAAGTCCGCCTCACATACTACCCCCATTTATGTAAAAAAAGCCCAGCACGATCCTCGCTATTGGCACGGAGTCCCGACAGAGGCTGCGCAAAACATTTCGACACTTCGAAACACCACTCGTTTGCACTGGTTCGTTATCGCCCCCCACGCTCTGACCTCGCTCCATCGTCCAGTCCGTGCACACAGCACGTCGTCCCATACGACGACGACGACGATCGACGGGGCAGCACCGTGACGTCCTACAGATTTGGGACAGGTCCCACCTACAAGGGAATGGGGACTTTGCAAGACGCCATCGAGTGAGGCTGAACTTGGAGCGACTACTTATCAGTTACTTTATTGAGGTTCCCACACCCTCACAGACCCATAATTTGAGTCCCCTACTACAACAATCCGTCTCTGAGACTAAACCCCTCGTGCAGCTCTCCCATTTGTACTACATGTGGCATCCAGGTATGAGATCACACTATTGCATCTTTAGTAGTTCCACTGACGAGTACTTGAGTCCCGACAGCCTACAGACCTTCCGCGCACCTCCAAACGTTGTCCTGCATGATGCCATCAGTTCTTCTCCCCACTGAAATGTGCTCAACGAGAGTGCGCAATCGTTGAGTGCATTCGAGCGGGATTAAGCTACCTGTCTCGTGTAATGCCAGCGCGGCCCACGCCCCCACTCACATGGGACCTCTCGTGGACCTCTCGCAAGCCTCTCAGTGACCCGATCTCGCCACCAAAATTAATCTTTGCAATGACGTCATCATCATCGCTGGTACTGTTTCTTGTTTCGACCTGTCTTGCACTCCACAACCCTCTACAGAATCTCGAGATGTCACCTCGCGCTTGCCGTTCTCCGTCACCCGCCAGCTCTTTGCTTCCAACTCAACTGCGCCCTCAACGTTGCCGCTTCCAACTCAAATATCACGCCACTGTTTAGTTGATGCTGAGACGATAAACGACAACACAACGACGCGACACTGTGAGTTATATTTTTTTAACACCGCCACGTGTCCCAATATGACCGCACACTGTTTTGCACGGCCCTCAACACTACCGCGTCCTCTTCCTCTTCGTGACCTCTTCCAAATCGGCGGGCATCACAATCTGTTGAAAATGAACCCCGTACCTCTCAGCCCACTCCCCATACACCCTGCTATACTTCGGCTCTCCCTCCCCACCCTGATCCTCTTTATCCTCTTCACATCCGTTATTCCATCGTACAGGAATGTCTCCGTCGCCATTGCCATTTTGTAGTTATGGGTCACTGCATCAAATTCATCAGGCAGGATCTGTACGGTCGTCGGTGCGCGTGGATGTCGGCAGGATGGCACTGGCACAGGGATGATGTCATATGGTGAGAGATTGAAGTGGCCATGGATCAGGCAAGCTTATAATGTCATGTTAGCAAATAATTATAGATTTTTATGCATGGTATGTGTGTCGACCCAACACATGTCTGGTCGCGGAGAGATATTGTGAATCTGACCAGAATTATAATTTATAAAGGGCCACAATGATCATTGTCATGTCTCCGTCTACATTCCCCCCCTCGTCTCTGAAAAGCTCTCTGCTCTCGAATCTTTGATGCAGAGCATTCTCACCGCTCAAGGACCTCAGACACTGTGCGTAGTGTGTGGCTATGTTACTTGTCACGTGATGGCGTACCGTCTTGTGCTTCATGCAGATGGACACGTACTATGTACTTGTACTCCACTGATGAATCGATGATCGATGACCCAGAACTCCTTGAAGAAGGTGAAAATGATGACGACGTACTGGAGAACATCGACGAGGAGCAAGTGCATACAGACACCGCCGTCTTGCCCATCCCAGCGAGTTCACCGACGCGGGAAAGGGAGCACAGCGACAAGAAGCAACCAAGTTCGACAGTGTTAAAATCAATGATGAAGTACAATAGGTCCGTGCTTATATCTTCCTCTCTCGTAGCTTATACCACCGTGCGTTCAGAGTGTCGACCGAAAATGCATATCATGCGTCGAGCACGTTGCAATGCTATACCAATCATATTAGAATTCGGGTTCTCAGTATACAGAAGGAGATCATTGAGGCCGCTATCTCAGGTGAGGATGTTACAACACCCCATGGTTCGAACCTGGATGAATGCGCCTACTTAGGCGCAGACGTCTTCGTTCTGGCCCCGATAGGTATGGGAAAAGTAAGTTTCCAATAGACGCCACGAATAAATTGCCTCATATGCTTAGACTTCATAGAGTCTCTGCTTTCAATCCCCAGCTACCGCCAGCACGTTCTACAGCATTTTGATGGCATTGACTAACGTCTGTGTACTACTATGGTGTCTCGATTATTGTTTCCTCCACTTCATGTCTCGTATTCTACTGACATCCCTGCAGAAGTAACCGATCTTCGTAGCGCGGCAAAGGCATACCCGCGGTTTCGCTATAGTCCCAAACGACCAAGGGAGAGAAAAGCGAGGCACCTATATTCACGTATCTCGTGTGGCAAAGCAGATCAAATTCCCTAGATTATAAGAGACCTATCGTCGAAGCAATCAAAAATTCACCTATTTTATTGTTGGTGCATTTGTTATTTTGCACGATATGACTCTTGATATTTCGTTCTCTTAGCGACTGCTAAGTGGCCTTGTACACAAGGCCTCATGCGAACGCTCGTTACCGTTCATAGCAATGGTCAACTGAGTACGATTGTCATCGACGAGGTACGATTCTCGCCGGACTATGATTGAACTAATCTGCGTATCCTTCCAGGTACATTGTATCTCCGTGAGGTTGACTTCCGTGCATCTTAGCACTCTCCTACTTATCATACAATAGGAGTGGGGCCACGACTTCAGAGATAAGTATCGCAAGTCGGTTCTATCCGCGAACGTTTTCCAATTGTCCCAATCGTGGCCTTAACGGCGACTGCCACCAAGAAGTGATCGCCGGCTTGTTGAGCAATCTTTCGCACACTTATCTTCTGTTAGTTTTCAGCGAGATATCATTTCAAGTCTCAAGATGGTTGACGACAAACTCTTTACAACTCCCCATTTATTCAATCGTACGAACCTCTTCTGCGAGGTGTGTCGGTCCATTTTATCCTCTCTTCTAAGTCGACGGCAGGTGGGCTCGTTAGGTAGGATACCAGTCGGCACAGGAAACACTCGCTCTGATGCAAGATATCTCGGAATTCATCGAAGCCTTGCACCGACCAGAGTCAACTAACAACTTCTCTCATGTCCCTATCGTCGCTCAACATCGACAACAACGGGCCCACCTCAGGACAGAGGGGTCGTCATGGGTCCTTCCCCCTCCCTCCACCAGCACCTCCACCGACCAAAGATAACCAGGACGTTCTCTCGAAAAGTACGGAAAACTCAAAAGATAATGCTCTGAGTTCGTAGAGGTGCGTCGAACACTAACTCGTCACTCTTTGGTGACGCTCAACGGACATGTCATCAGAAAAATCAGGACACAGTGGCCGAACTCAAGCTCTCTTGTGAACAAAACTTCAAGGGGAAAGAGAATGCGTCCCAATGTCTCCAACCGCGTTGGCGTTTCGCTCATTGCGTATGCAGCCTTATCCATCGACAAATACACGAACTTGAAACTCGGTCGGAGCTCACAACACCCACCTACCGTTCCCGCCATCCAATCCATTGCCATGCTCCGGCGGGGCCATGCGGTCTTTGTCAGCAATCTGTTCCAGGCCATGGCGGGAGATGAGGCAGAGGACCCAACATCGATCCCCTACTCAGCTCTCGGTATTGGCCCGCAAGCGCGCAGGCGATGAACACCGTGAACAAGTCGAGGATCAGCACGCCAGGCCCGTCGACAAACCAAGCGACCCCGCGCAACGGCCAACGGCAAAGATCTTGTCGTCCCACCGCTTCCATACTCACATTGGCTCCCGCCCCACAGCATCCCACAGAGACCGGCACGCCACCTCTCCTCAAGTTACTCTATTTCAATGGTTGTCACATCATTTTTTTTTCAAGTGCAATCATACAGTCGTCTCCAGCATCTCAGAATGTACATATGAATTGAATTGAACTGTCTTGGTCGAGCCAAGAACTTTTGGACCAACATTATAGGCTACCTAGATGCTTTTCGCTAATTGATACTTGCTTTAGTGGACAGTCTCAGCTAGCTGTGGCTCAACCATACTCACCTGCCAGTGCACCAAATAATCCACTTACAATTCCCAGAGTTTAGTCTCAAAGATTGCCCACTCATAAAATGTCATACCCCGCCTCTGCATCTCTTCCAGTGTAAATATGATTCGTGTCTCTTGATCTAGCCCAGCAAGTGCTCGGAGATGCCCCTCGTGCTGGATCCCAAGGTCAGATAATATTGGCATGATGCGCAGTAGTGACAGATGGGGGGTTGGATGTTGGAGAAACTCCTCAATGGACTTGGATGAAGTCAATGAGGACCGCCCACTTTCTCCTCTTGACCCTGGACATGAGTCCACTTGCAACTCCTTACACCCTGGCACTGGCAGCTGTGGGGGAGACACATCTGTACCATTCACAGGTGTGGCTGGAACTATTGGTTCTGGATTGATCATCACAATTTATCAGTGACAAGGGAGTTAAATAAAAGACAAAAGGGACTCACTGTGAGGCTCAGAATGACAAGTATATGCCACAGCTAGATGCCAGGCCAGGGTTTGAGCCTTTGTAATGCCCATTGGGATGATTGAAAGGAGGTATGACTGAGATGTGAGAAAGTCTGGTCTTCCATGCCTCACCCTAGTTCCATTGTGGGCAATATTGATACACTCTATCACAGCTCGAGCAAATGAATAACATGATTTTCTAGCAAAGCAGTATTTTGGCATGGATTCATGGATGGCATGGATGTGGTTGGAGATGACAGTAAGGGATGGAGCCTTCTGAACTGGCCATGAGAGGTGATGAAGACACTGGTCTGGAATGTCACCTTGATTGACATGGTCAAGAATGGAGATGGTGTCATGTGCCTTGCCATAGATGCCAAGGTGGGCAAGGCAGGAAGTTCCTTGGATGATGCAGGCCACCTTTAAAATGGTGATTGTGGGGGCTTTTGCATGAGGGGGGTGTAATTGACTAGTAGAGTGGGGCTGGACAACAAGGACAATGTATTCATGCCTCCAATCCAGTAATGATGATTTCTGTTTCCTGTAGTGAGAAACTGCAGTAACAACATATTGCTGTTGAGGATCATGATGAAGAAGGATCTCCCTCCACTCAGAGGGTGACCACTGGGATATGGAGTCTGCAAGAATGGATTGCATAGGAGAGAGTTTTTCAGAGGTGAAGGAGGGAAGGTTGATGGAAATGTGGCCCTGATCCATGGTGGTCTGTTCATGGATTCACAAAGTATCCCTAGGGGCTTGCCAGGCATTACATCATTGTGGCAAATTGGTGGCTGTGCTTCCAGAGCTCTCAAAGCGGCGAAGCCTCGAGTTATTGGACATTAGATGCGTTGTCTTGTCTACATAGTTTCGATCGTAATTTACGAGAATGTACACTCTCAGTGACGTGAGCCTCAAGTACATGAATACATAGCAGAAGAAGTAGAACGAACTCAGCACGCAGACGTTGTTGCGGATGTAGGTGAGCTGTGACTAGAAACAACCGACGGTGGCCGCTCGAAGTCTCTCTTGGTGGCTGCCTATGATGAATTTTGCCCGTCTGCGTGTATGCGACAGGTTGTCCTGTATACAGAATGGTAAGTAGCGCCATCACGGAAGGCAGGAGCGATTCTGAAAACTTGATTTCGTTCTCTTTCAATTTACCAAGAACGTTGAACAGATTCCACCAACTGCTGTATCATTCAGTGACTCTTTCGTAGGTACGTCGAAGAAACGACATAGTCGGGGGTACGATTGACAGTCACTGAGACAGCTGCCCAGCGAACATGTTGAACCGGTCGATCAGAGCCCAAGGTGGAGTCAGGTGGGATGACGGGGAAGGAATAGAATAGGGTTCGGGATCATCGGCCCGGGATAGTTGCATTCACTAGGATGTGCGCGGTGCGTACACATGATGCCACACCAAGTAATGGAACGGTATTTCGGTTGTTACAATCAACTTTCCCCCAGAGTCCAAGCTCTCGCAGTGGATCCTGAGTCAAAATAAGGTAAATAGCACATCAGTAGTGATGATGCCGCGTTCGGTGCTAGCGGACGAACCTTGTTCAACGTGTCCGGGTTCTCTGGTGGAGAACACCCCGGAATTTGTGCATGGGCGGCACAGCGCAAGGTAGACTCGGGAGAGTCAAAGGCTTTGACTCGAGGCCGTTCCTCCTCCGCCAATGCTTTGATCCAGATGTTGACCAGCCTCTCAGGCCGTCCGGCAGCAAGGTAGGTCAGAGTGTATCTTCCTCAGCTCCAACACGTCCACAACGTCGTCTTCCGAGCCTATCTCGCTCTCAGTACGAAGAACCCCAGCTTGGAACCTGCACAACGTCGTCAAGATCGTTGGTAACGATGCTCTGGAAGAGGCGAAGGTAAAGGGTGTTCGGCGGTTTGGCGTTCAAAGCATGCTTTCTGAGTACGTTGCAGGCGATGATCGTCACCTCCTTTAACGGTGAGGAGCAGAGCGTCGGCGAAATGCTCTACTGAGAGACAGAGCCCCACAGCGCTCCAGAAGTCTCCAGGGACCAATGCACACGTGATGAGCCTATCGGATTTGCTCTCATCGATGGGGTAAATCCTGAAGGTGTTGTTCCTGACACTCAAGCTCTTGCTGGCAATGTTGGACGGGCCACGTTCGATCGTAGCAGCTACACTTGAGTCGATTCCGTAGTTCGTATGGGGAACAACCATTGCTTGCATATCATTGGCACCGGTGTCTTGTGCAGTAGCCATGGTGCTGAAAATGAAGGGGTGAGGACCCCGGACAAGTGGCTCGTGAGTAGGGAAGATAAGGGAATGGGGATGTATTGACAAGGGCTGTAGACAAAGGGAACTTGCATTCCAATTGGTCACTGTCTCTTCAGAAGCCATGGTGTTTTTGCGAACTCCCATGGCCTTGGGGAATGATTAACGAAGTTGACAAGTCATTTCTGGCAGACGACGTCGTGCGTGCTATGTTACTTGTCACGTGATGGTGTACTGGCCATAGCGAGTCTTGTTTCGTACACTTGGACAACTACGGCACGTACTTGTACTCCATTGATGACCCAGGACTCTTTAATGAAGAAGGTGAAAGTGATGACAACGTACTGGAGAACATCGACGAGGAGCAAGTGCATACAGACACCGCCGTCGTGCCCATCCCAGTGAGTTCACCGACGCGGGAAAGGGAGCATAGCGACGAGAAGCAACCGAGTTCGACAGTATTAAAATCAATGATGAAGTACAATAGGTCCATCCTTATATCTTCCTCTCTCGTAGCTCACACCACCATGCGTTCAGAGTGTTGACTGAAAATGCATATCATGCGTCGAGCACGTTGCACTGCTAGCAGCTATACCGATCGTATTAGAATTCGGGTTCTCAGCATACAGAAGGAGACAGAAGGATACTATTGAGGCCGCTATCTCAGGTGGGGATATTACAACACCCCACGGTTCGAACCTGGATGAACGCGCCTGCGTAGGCGCAGATGTCTTCGTTCTGGCCCCGACAGGTATGAGAAAGGTCAGTTTCCAACAGACTCCGCTAACGAATTGCCTCGTATGCTTAGACTTCATAGAGTCTCTGCTTTCAATCCCCAGCTACTGCCAGCATGCGAATCATTCCACAGTGTTCTGAGGACATTGACTAGCGTCTGTGTACTAGTATGGCGTCTCGATTATTGTCTCCCCTCTCCGTGGTGAGAGTCGTGATGTTCATGTCTTCTCAGTTGACTCACGCGTCGAGCAGCTCTCATGAAGAACCGTAACCACATTTCATTTCGTGTCTTATTGTCTACTAACATCCCTGCAGAAGTAACCGATCTTCGTAGCAAAGACATATCCGCGGTCTTGCTGACGTCTGAAACGACTAAGAGAGAGAAAAGCGAGGTACCTATATTCATGTATCTCGTGTGGCAAAGCAGATCAAATTCCCTAGATTATAAGGGACCTATCGTCGAAGCAACCAACAAAGTCGTCTATTTTATTGTTGGTGCATTTGTTGTTTTGCACAATATGACTCTTGATATTTCATTCTCTTAGCGACTACTGAGAAGCCTTGTACACCAGGCCCCATGTGAATGCTCGCCATCGTTTATAGCAATGGTCAACTGAGTACGATTGTCATCGACGAGGTGCGATTCTCGCCGGACTATGATTGAACTGATCTACACGTCCTGCCAGGTATATTGTATCTCCATGAGGTTGACCTCCGTGTATCTTATCACTCTCCTATTTACCCTGCAATAGGAGTGAGGCCACGACATCAGAGAAGAGTATCGCAAATTGGTTCTTTCCGCGAACATTTTCCAGGTGTCCCGGTCGTGGTACTGCCGCCAAAAAGTGATCGCCGGCTTGTTGAGCAGTCTTTCGCACACTTACCTTCTGTCAGTGTTTGGCGAGACATCATTTCAGGTCTCAGGATGGTTGAAGATAAAGTCTTTATGGTTCTCCATCCTTTCAATTGTACAGTACAAACTTCTTTTACGAGGTGTGTTGGTACATTTTATCCCTCCTTAGTCGACGACCGACAGATTCGTTAGGTGGGATACAAGTTGGCCCAGGAAACCCTCGCTCTGATGCAAGATATCTCGGAATTCATCGAAGCCTTGCACCGACCGGAGTCAACTAACAACTCCTCTCACGTCCCTATCGTCGCTCAACATCGACAACAATGGGCCCACCTCAGGACAGAGAGGTCGCCATGGGTCCTCCCTCCTCCCACTTCCCCCCCTCCACCCAGCCATCGGCACCTCAACCGACCAAAGATAACCAGGATGTTCTCGAAAAGTATAGAAAACTCAATGATGATACTCTGAGTTCGAAGAGGTGCGTCGAACACTAACCCATCACTCTTTGGTAACACTCAATGGACACGTCATCAGAAACATCAGGACATAGTGGCCGAACTCAGGTTCCCTTGCAAACAAGACGTCAGGCTTCAAGGGGAGAGAGAATACGTCCCAATGTCTCCGATCGCGTTTGCGTGTCGTTCATTGCGTATGCAGCCTTATCCTTCAACAAATACACGAACTTGAGACTTGTTCGGAGCTCACAACACCCGCCTGCCGTTCCGCCATCCAGCGCATTGCTGTCCTCCGTCGGGGTCGTGCAGTCTTTCTCAGCAATCTGTGCCAGGCTATGGCGGGAGACGAGGCAGAGGACCACAACATCGATTCCCTGCTCAACTCTCGGTATTGGCCCGCAAGCGCGCAGACGATGAA
>JBBPQP010000985.1:0-14583 GCA_038092555.1 Boletus subgraveolens
CGAGAAGTCGGCCGCCGCAAGCTTGGCACGTTTGAGGTGTTCGCCAGCAGCAAGGCCCTTGGGGGCGGGGGAAGCTCTGCGTTTGCGCTTTGGTGGCATGGTAGATCGTACAGCGTTCGCCGCTGGTGTCAGGTGTGACCTGGAAGTTACAAAAGAAAAAGGATGTGGAGAGGGTCCGAGTGGAGACCCTGATAGACTCCCGATTTCCGACCGCTCACCGGCGGAGGTACGTATACTGAGGTACACAATTACCAGTACTAGTTACAACTCACTTGCACCATTTACGCACGCGCTTCAGGCCACTGCAGGACGCGAATATGGATAGAATACGAAATCTATTCAGGAGACCACGACAGAACGCGAACGTGGTTCGACTACGACGACGGAAAAATGCTACAAGTCTCATTTATCGCAACCTCTCCAAGATTACGTTCGTTTGTGTCCTCCCTCCGCTCTAATCGTGTTAACGAGTTCGTGTACATTCGTTCAGGACCGCCTTGCTTGCAGTAGGTTACCTATGGATGGCCCTCATCCCAATTCCACCACTTTCTCAGGGGGTGTACATTGACGAGAATGCGTTGCAACCAGCTCAGGTGTGTCCCTCAACATTGAACGTAAGGCATTGCGCGCCCTAAGTCCGGGTACAGGTCAATACCAACTGGAATTGGCAAGAAGTACACCAGGCGGACTTATATCTTCATTATCTAGAGGGTCTCCGTGATAAGAATGCTACGAGTGAGCAGTGAGATCACTATGTTATCTTGTTAACCACCGTGAAGTGCTGACATACCGAGTAGGAGAGCCAACTTCATTCGTGACGAATTTGCAAAACTTGGCCTCGCTGCCGCGACTCAAAATTACACGTTCGTGACCCCCTCAAGCGTACGTGTTGGTCTATCGGCTTCGATACGAGGTATCTTATGCATGTGTTGTTGACAGAATGTCTCTGGCGTTAATGTTTATGCCCTCATGAACTCCCCTCGCGCGTCAGGCTCTGAAGCTATTGTCGTTAGTGCGTCGTGGCTTAGCGAGGTCGGCGAACAACCATACAATCTGCGAGGCATCGCGATAGTAATGGCACTTGCTAGTTTCCTGAAAAGTATGCACATCTTAATCTTTCCTTGGGTTGTTGTTTGATCTACATCAGACTATTCGCTCTGGGCGAAGGATATCATCTTCGTGATAGGCGACAATTATCTTGATGGCACATACGCCTGGCTGAATGCGTACCATGGCACGATACCACAAAGTCAGGTTCACTTTCCTCAGCATTATCTTACTAATACGGTCATGCAGATCTCCACACTGACCTTCTCGAGCTTACCTCCGGCGTCATCTGGAGCGCCCTCAACATTGACTACAGTGGACACTCATTCTCTCACCTTGGCGTGTTCTTTGGTTGGTCCTCATTATCGTTAGCACTTGCAGGCTAAATCAATTCTCCTTTCCATACGCAGAGGGTCTTAATGGCCGGCTACCCAACCAAGACCTAATAAACTCGCTGCGTCTTATCTCCCATTACACAGGCGGCGTCCCCCTCGTCCTCTACGACCATCTCGAAGTACATGATGCACCACAGAGAAGTCTCCTAGCAAATGCACCAGACTTCATGAAACGTAGTCCGCAGCTCAGGGACCTTGAATACCGAGCTAGGAATGTGAAGAGGCACGTTAGTTATCAAGCAAGGGGAAGGCCGAGTGGAGCACATGGCTTGTTTCACCGGTGAGTCCCCAACACCAATCACATATAAGGTCGATCAACTGAACGGTTTAACACAGATTCCGGATTGATGCAATTACTCTGTATGCTGTTCCAGCTGATGGTCCCCACGGATTTTTTGCTCTTGGCAGGTCAGTCTTTCCTGATATAATGCTGTCTGTGTGATTATACTTTGTCAGAATAATCGAGTCGACACTCCGTACAACGAACAACCTTCTTGAACGTCTCCATGCTTCCTTCTTTTTCTACATACTCACAAGTCCGGGAACCTTCATGAAGATTGGAATGTTCTTCCCAAGTGCTGTGCTGGTCGGGGTTGCGATGATATTTTGGGGACTCGGGCAGTGGGTAGAGGCAGGCTGGGTGCAAGAGTCTCCCAGTGGATTGCAGCAGCAAGATAAGGAAGATGATAGAAAGGTTGCGAACGCTTCGAATACGACTATTTCGACAGTCCAACCAACATGGCGACCGAGACGAAGACCCGTGTTACCTACGATTGTCACCATCCTTGCGACGCATATAATCGGTCTACTAGCATTTGCCACCATCAACACTTCATGGTTCCTCCATAACCAAACCGTACGTTCACTCTTCACATCCTCGTACCTTGTTCATCCCACGCGGGTTTCTTCAGGTCTCTTCGTGGATCCTCCTCCTGGTATTTAGCTCCGTTCCCCAGGCCCTCCTTGCATTTATACCGTCACACCCACCCGAAACAGCACCGTTCTCGATGCTCCTGCAAGCCTTCAACCTCTGTTTGGCATCGACAGTCATTTCCATAACGTCACTCCTCAACTTTTCTCTCGCCGCAACACTCGCCGTCACCCTGGGCATTCCACTTATCTGCAGTCGTGTCTCCCGGCCCTCCCGAACATCGACCTCACTCTTGAGCAAATCTTCCCAATTGGCAGTCTACGCAGCGTATTGGCTACTTGCCTGGGGTTGGCTTCTTCTACCGAAAGAAGTCGAGAGAGCGGCGTGGAACTGGGAAGTGTTTGGCGTGTGGTTCGCGCCATTTGTTTGCATTGTATACGCCCCACTCGTGATGCAGGCAGGACTCGTTGGGTTGTCCCGATCATGAGCAGGCTGCGTTGCTCGTCCTAGGATAGACTCATGTTCGTATTCAAGCCTGATTTCAGTGCGAGTATCCAGTGACTGGAGCCGTTGTTGTGGAAAGCAGCATCGCGCAGACGACTAAGCTAGCGTGTAGATTACATGTTGGATGGTTGGACTCAGCCAATGTCCATAGCGTTTGGATCATCGGATCCAAACAAGTCAGCATCCCCCTGAGCAGCATTATCCCCAGCTTCCACTTCGTCCTGCGGGCCGCCTTCGGCATCCGTGTCTGGGTCTTCAACGGCAATGCCCTCTTTCTTTCGCCGTTGCCTCTCTTTCATCTCATCCCTTTGCGCGCGTTTCATCTCCAGATCACCCGAGAGTTTCTTGAGGGCATCCTCGAAGCGTTTCTAAAAACAACAGTTCAATGTTTGCTGCATCAACAAACAAGTGGGAGTGACATACCTTGATGAGCGGATTTGCAGAGATTGCGACTTCATGCTCCTTCTTCGCCACAGCAGCCTCCAGGTCTCTTATCTCCTCATTCAATAGTTTCCTCCCTTGAGCGTCTTCATCATCTTCGTCTTCATCACTCTCCTCATCCTCGTCTTCCTCCTCATCTTCTTCGTCTTCCTCCCCTTCCTCTTCGTCACCTAATGCAAGGTCGAGTTCTGCGGCGAGGTCTTCGTCGATATCACCCTCCTGTTCGACTTCTTCTCCCTCGCCCTCCTCAGCGTCCTCATCCCCCGCGTCAAGTCCAAGGGTGGCCAGATCGCCTGCTTCTGAGCCTTGAGGGCCAGGGGTAGGCGCTTCGAGGGGTTCTTCACGCTCAATGAATTCAGAGTCCGAAAGATCCGGGTTAACATTCTCAAGGACCTCTGGGACGTGGGACAGTAAGCCTACTGAAAGAAACAAGCGCTCGATCCCACGTCCTCGACTCACCATACTTGACTTCCGACGCGAGGTTGTCTGCTGCCAGCAGCCGTTCCACTTCTTCTTCGACACTTTCTATCGTCTACAATGGGTATCGTGAGGAGAGCGAAGTAAGAACAGTCGTGCTTCGTACGAACCCGCTTGTTCACCCGTTTTCGGAATCGTCGCTTGCGTACATGGTGCAAAGGAGGGGTAATGCCGTGCGGCCAGATGAATTCATCGACAGTGACATTCCTGTTCGCCGTGACCGCTTCTTCGTTTTGTATGCGATCGCCAACCACCAACATCTATATGCATATCCCCCTAGAACCACGCCACTCGTAGCGCGCACGGCGGAGAAACACCCACCTGACATATGTCCGCCACCTTGAACATCTGCTTATTGTCCAGCGTCTTCTGCGCTTCGATAATACACGGTAGATCGACCAACTTGAAAGAATACAGCGAGTTCCCAATGTGAAAGATACCTCGTCGCGAGTCTACCGCCTCGTTGGCCTCGATAATAAGGACACATCCCGTAAATCTTCTGACGCACCTTTAAACTTGAACCAAACGTCGTTCCCAATCTCCCTCGACTGAATCATCTTGCGCAACCGCTCACAATCCTCTCCAGGTGGCATCCGAATGACGAACTGTTCCTCAAACGTCAAGTCCTCGTCGTCCGAGTCCAGTTCCCGGTCATAAGGACCCAAGAAGGACATGCCCGGAGCTTGCGCAACCGCACGTTCGCTCAGCTTGAGTTTGAGCTTGGGTTGAGGTTTGTTGAGTTTTCCAGAGGAGAAACGCGTCGTGCGTTCGGATGCCTCAGGCGAGCCACGGAGGCGGAGGGTGGTAGCCATGGCGTGTTCTGCGGCTGCTCGGAGCGGGCGTGTGCGTTGGGGCTGGGGTGGTGGCGGTGGGTGGTTTACGCCGTTAACAGCCGATGAGGGACCGGCGTGGGATTCCTCGACGTCGTCTACGACGATGAGGTCGTCATCTATCATCTCGAGCTGGTTGTCCTTTACGCCGAGGACGCTCTACCGCATATGGATGTAAAGTGTATCACGTGGCACGAGCAAGAGATTATGTAATTGGTAGATGCAGGTATACTCCTAGTCATCGCCTTCGCTGGTTTGAATACCTCAGGCCACCCCCGAGCTCTTCTTCTTCCTCCCCTTCTTCTTACCCCCTTTCATCTTCACCATCTTCGTTGCTGGTTTCCGATTCTTCGGCAGGGTCAATTGCGATGCGGACATGCATAAAGATATAAGTTGCGGTCATTGCCATGGCTCCTAGTACAAAAAGTAATGTTCTCCTTCGGTATTGGATATCCTCAGGGTCAACCTGGGCCCGGGTGCCACCACCACTGAGTGAATGGGGAACAAGTAAGCTCAGTAAGGTTTTTGATGCCGTGGAAAGCTCAAGGCCCTCGTTTCACTGCTTCCTGTATACGTCGGGTATGTTCAACAAGTCCTGGATAACACGCCCAGACTCGTTGGACTACGAGCAAACATTGCTGTTAGGAATTGCATGATCAGGGGGAAATTGCTTACCGATTCCCGAAAAACCCGTTTTTCGTTCAAGTAGCTTGCAAATGGGTGTTATCAAGATGAGATCGGGACGATTAGAAATTGGAAAAAGTCAGTCGGCATTGCGTGAACCTTCGATGTCCGAAACGAAAATCGCTCCGCCCTCATATTTCCGGCGCGCCACTATAGTAACCGGGAGGGGATGAATGACTGATAGCGGGACTCTGGACATTGTTTAAGGATGCACTGTTCATAGTAGTCGGAGGCGGAGAAGTAGGGAATGTACTGGGATCAGACGGATCCTGGAATATTGTCAGACAGCAAAGTCTTTATAGGATTCTCTCCACTTACATAGAGCTTGGGAGGTGTCATTTTGGGAACGAAAGGAGTGGAGTCTGTATAACCAGGGGAGGAAGGATAGACACCCAGCGTCAGGTGGTCAGTAAACTGTGCCGATGACGGTATTTGAGAACGCTTCTTCTTCAAAACGAGAAAGGCGATCACTCCAGCGATCAGTGCAACTCCAACGACACCACCAACAACACCTCCGGCGATCGCCCCGGTGTTTGAACTTTTACTCGATGACGTTGGGCTTGAAGTGCTTGTTGATGGCGATCCGGTGAGAGATGCTGAAGGAGTTGACGTGGGGACAACAGAACCGGTGGATTGGACATTAGTTGCAGTCGACTCGGGATTATCTGAACGATCTGATGAGTGCTATATGCAGCGCCTATATAAATGACAACTTACCGCCAACAGATTGAGCAAGCGTTACGTTGAACAGATCGCTTTTCTGTAAAAGAACCGTCAGTACAATGCTAGCGGATGCACAAATCAAGTGACGCATACCGTCACGTCTTGAAACGCCCATTGTGGCACCGCTGTACCATCAGGGATACCCGGAGGGAAACTGTCGGAATGATAAACCCCATGGGAACTGCAGTGCGTGAGAACATACATACACTCCTGGATAGATAGTCGTGCAATTGGTGTCCCATGTGGTCCAACTAATGATGAAAGATAAGGGCGTGGAAACGGCTCTTCATGGGGGTTCACACTACCTAATAATTGTACGGTTCTGACAGAGACCACAAGCACTTATGGTGTTGTACGTGACAGAGTTACATTGACACGGATTTTGTTGGTCCACATAGGGACCAGTATAGTGTCGGCCGCTTGAGAGAGGACCGACGGTAAATTCTTGTTGAACATCAGAGCTCTGAAGGAGAGCGTGTCATAATAGGAAGAACGCACGGCCACCATTGCACGCGCCTTGCAGATAGGCTGAAACAACACAAGGGTTCTGATTCTTGCTGTTGGTCATCTAGTCATCGAAGACGCTTTGAGAGTGAAACAAATACCCAGAATAGGGTAGAGTGACGTACCCAATTGAAGGAGGATAGACAAGCAGCAGTCGAGGTTTGGGCGAGAATCCCTACGGGACCTGCAGAAAACAATCCAGTGGCGAAGATCGCGAGCGACGGCCAGTGGAGGACTCTACATGGCGCCATGGTCAAGGGGAAGAAGAAGAACGAAGCCAGATTTCAACACCATAACTTCATGTATACACCCCGACTCATGTATATTAAGAGACTCCGTCCCATTCCTGACCAAGATATCCGTCTATCGAGTCGTCGGTAGACGGGGATGAGCGGACCCATCAGATAATGTGACCTGCATCCAATAAGATAATTCGTATTTCCCCAATTTTGATTTCATTTTGCAATTCGTCGTCGAAATTAATTAAGGGACTACGCCTAGCGACATCGAGCACGAAACGAATCGATACCCGAGCAGTACGGACCACGAGGTCACTGGTCATCGCAACGTTCGTTGAGGCGGTTCGTCGGGCTCCATTGGACATGCCGAACCAGCTGGCTTCGACATTGACCGGCGATCGACTACCCTATGAATTGTTGGAGTTCAAACGTTCAAACGTCGTATACATACAGCCACTTACGCTTACTTAATCACGTTCCGTCTATATTTGTTGTTTCGTCTCTTTCAACGCACCTCAGTTGCTTGTCATAGTCAACTGAGGTAAGACATCTTTTCTACACAGACTTATACACTCTACTCACATTCCTGTAGCCTTACACTTGCTACATGAATATATTGTGACTCTGACTGACAAAGATAAACTCAAGGCATTCTGAGCATGTCTGATCATGTCAATTCTCACTGAAGGTTGTGTTGTTCAGCTTCAGGCTTCCCTGGTGATGCTAAAACAATGTGACTGTGTTATTATTTCCAGTCCCTTAGCTGAGCTGCAGGCTGGTGCAAGCCCTAGCGCAAAGCCCGGCTCGGCTTGGCCTAAGTAGGCCGGGCCTTGCACATCACTAATGTCATTGTCGTCGTCGTCTCGTCGTCGATAATTCATGGCGGTGGGAGGGGGTCAACAATATGCATCATGGGATAGTCAACTGTACCTTGCAAGGGAACAGGAGGAGATCCGGCTAAAGAGGGCAGTGCGTACATCGGGTGACTTCTACGTCCCTGTCAAACCCAAAGTTTACTTCGTCATCCGTATCCGTGGCATCAACGAAATCCCCGCAAGATCCTTCAACTACTCCGTCTCCTCCAGGTCAACAATGACATGTTTGTCAAGGTGACCAAGGCAACGCAACAGATGCTGCGCAGTGCAGTTGGTCGAGCCTTACGTTGCATACGGGTTAGCTTTGTTTCGATGCTATCTTGTTGCTCTTGTTGATGCAGACTTCAGCGAACCCAACCTCAAATCAATCCGGGAATTGATCTACAAGCGTGGAAACGGCAAGGTGGACAAGGCTATCGTCGAGGAGAAGCTTAGCATGTACGACATCCTCCGCATTGACGACCTTGTCCACGAAATCGCCACCGCTGGACCAAACTTCAAGCAGGTCAGTACTTTGACTATTGAAATAGACCTTTTTCACATTTCGTTCCATGGTAAGCATCCAGCTTCCTTTGGCCTTTCAAGCCCTCGAACTCCACTGCTGGCTGGAGGACACGGAAATTCAAGCACTTTAGGTGGTGACTTTGGTGACCAGGAGTCAAACATCAATAAGCTTATCCGGCAAACGAACATCGACCTCACTCTTGAACAAATCTTGCCAATTTGCGGACTATGCAGCATACTGGCTGCTTGCATATGGTTGGCTTCTTCTGCCGAAAGGAGTCGAGAGAGCGGTGTGGAACTGGGAAGTGTTTGGCGTGTGGTTTGCGCCATTTGTTTGCAGCAAGTATTCGCCCCCACTCGTGATGCAGGCAGGACTTGTTGGGTTGCATCGATCATGAGCATCGTATTCAAGCTTGATTTCAATACGAGTGTCCAGGGACCGGAGCCGTTGCTATAGAAAGCAGCATCGCGCGGGCGACTAAGCTAGCGTGTAGATTACATGTTGTGTGGTTGGACTCAACCAATGTTCATAGCGGACAAGCGTTGGATGCCTCGACGTTGTCTATCATAGTACCTCGAGCTGGTTGTCCTTCACGCCGAGGACGCTCCGCATATCATGATGGATGTAAAGTGTCATGAGCAAGAGGCTATGTAATTGGTAGATGCAGATATACTCCTAGTCATCGTCTTCGCTGGTGAACGTTCCAGAGTCATCTCCGAGCTCTTCTTCTCCCTCCCCCTCCCCTTCATCGCTGTCACGTACTTCATATTCACCATCTTCGTTGCTGGTTTCCGAATCTTCGGCAGGGCCAATTGCGATGTGAACATGCGTAAAGATATAAACTGCGGTCATCGCCATGGTTCCTAGTACAAAAAGTAATGTTCTCCTTCGGTATTGGATATCCTCAGGGTCAACTTGGGTCTGGGTGGCACTACTGTTGAATGAACGGGGAACGAATGAACTCAGCAAAGATTCTGACGCCGTGAAAAGTTCATAAGGTGGCGCTCGTTTCACGGCCTCTTGTACGCGTCGGGCATGTTCAACGAGTCCTGGATAAGATTCGCACAGTTGTACCTGAAGAACGGCGTCGTGGAACGGAGGATCGGTCAATAGAAGGATGTGTGCAGCAAAATACACATCGAGACTCGTTGGACTACTAGCAAGCATCACTGATAGGAAGCGCACAATCAATGGAAATTTACTTACCGGTTCCCGAAAAAGAACCGTTCTCCTTTCAAGTAGCTTGCATGCACTCCAAGCGCTGTCTTTGCCTTATCCAGAATCTTGACAAACGATCGGCGGACTGTCATCGACCCCACTAATAACTTACCTTTTGCCTCTCGAATGCACGCTCAAACGTGACCTTGTAGCTTCGCTTCTTCCTCTTGTCCTTCTCAAAAACGCCCATCCGCTCTTCCTCAACATCAGGTAAACTCCAAAACCCTGCCGCCTCCAGACGAGGTCTGTACGCCTGTCGTATCCGACCACCCACATAGTATTTCTGTGGGAATGGCATATCGCTCGCAAGTGCAGGGTTGGTTAGTCCCCAGAAGTTGGCGTCGATCCCGTAGAACATGTGCGACTGCACGTTGAACTGATGCGTGACAAGAAATTGGCGAAACGATATTGACTCACGAGGATGTCGGATATGCATCCTTCCACGTGTGCGTACAGTGCAATCCTTTTAGCTTTCTGCAAGCTGGTCAGAGACGCGTCGAGGTCGATGGCTCCCGACGCGCCCGACGACTTGGCGAGGGATGCCACAAAGGCAACTATGGAGGGAAATGTGGTGACAGCGGTGTGTGCATGGGTCAAAAAGGGCAGTTGGCCTATGTTTATGAGTCAAGATTTGGGGGCCAACTCGGAACAGGTGGGAGGATCTACTTGCCATTGGGGGACCTGTCCGGATTGGTGCAAGGTGCTACTTTGAATTTACCCGGGATGGTCAGCTGGAGATACATGACAGCCGCGAGACAGGTTGGGTCAAGCGACTGCAGGCCCCATTTTGCAGGCCATATGTGCAGAACGTAGGGTGCCTCGGACATGAGCGGCTCAAAAACGGAGTCCATTTTTGGAAGTGGACGTGTTTCAGCAACCCCGGAACCTAACAATGACAAACATCAGACCAAACAAGCGGGATCGGAGGCGATCATGATTCATCGAGCTCTCCGTCTCGTTCAACATCAGTGGCGTGCCTCCCTTCTTTGTCCTTTGCTACCCCCAGTGTTCGTAAGTAATAGCATTTAAAATAACCTAACTATGCTACAAATACCGCTTACTACCAGGCAAAACACAAAGTTGACATAGCGTCCGACCGGCGGACAGTAGATCAACAAGCAAAGCTCGACAACATCAATGCAAAATGCCAAAATGAAACCTCCAACATTCCACTTATACCCTTGTTCCCTCTCGTACACGCCTTTGAACATCACTCAATGACCTCCGTGATCCGTCTCCCTATCCGCCCTGTTCGGGTCGCATCCATAACATGTTAGGGTCTGTAGTCGGACCCGGACCCAGGTCAAGGACGCCCTCCCCTGGATAATGATTTTGACGACCCAGAACTTTCATGCTGACCGATCGGACATTGGTTACCGCCCGAATCGGGCCACTAGCAGGACTGAGTCCATTTTGCGATGCAGAACCCTGCCATAATTCAACGACTAAGCACGAACAATAATCGGTGCGCACTTACCATCCATTCCGAGTTGTCCCCGATATACGGACTCGGAGTAGGACTTGGTGTTATCAATGAGGAGCTACCCACTGGAAGGGGAGCACTGGCCACCCGACGGTTCATTGCACAGGCTTTTCTGACTACCCGGGGTATTTGTAGTGCATCGTCCGTGGGCATGATACCTTGGGAGAGCAAGAACTCTGAAACGCCAGTTAGGAAGCTTTGACTGGAATCCCGCTTCGGACATACCTCGGGATCTGTATCGAAACACAAAGGTGACGTAGGACCGGTTACTTGACCCCTCATATGGCTTCACATCCCATGTTTCGGGGGACTGTTCATAGGCAAGTCGCTCTTTTCCATAGCTTGTGGGACATATCATTCACAGGATTCATTAGACCATAGGATACGACCTACCGGATGCAGTGACTCAGCATGTTACCTTGCGCTCCCGAGGGCTCAGGGAGCTGCTGTAACTTATTTGCCGATCTCGAGCCATCTATGGAAATGCGCCGTATCTTGAGCGTGATTGTCCCAGTGTCCGGATTGATCTGTCCTCCTCCTCCATAGGTTGCTGAAACAAAACATTGAGCAAGGTCTCGGACGAGAAGATGCACCTCACATATATCGGATTGCTCCGCAAACATGAAGGGACGTTCGGTGTTGGTACCTGTCCGAACACCTTCTCTCGATGCTTCGCCAAAACCGCACAAAAATCGGCCGGGTACGAGAAAGCCATCCAGATAGATGAAGGAACACGAATGTGTCTGTGATCCTTCGTCCTTCCAATGAACTGAGAAGCTCTGTGGCAAATGCATCATGATCAGATACTGCTCTAGTGCTATTCAACTGCAACCCACCTTGCCCGTTTCGCTTGGTATCCAGCACGAAACTTTGTTCGCGTTTGCATCGACCGCAACCAGGTATTCCCGGAGTTGTTCACCCTCGGACACGATCCAAGCAGAAAACTCGCGATGCGTGAGCATTGACGCGTTCGAGTTTCGCGAACGGCGATAATTTAAGTGGATAGAAAACGACCGTGCAGACGGTTGGGGAAGAATGAGTGTTGTCAATAAGTTTTGGAACTGGGTGCAGGAGAGTAGTGAGCTAGACACGCGACTGGACGAAGCGGGGACGGACACACACCGACAACTTATACTTTATGGGTTGCTTTGTTCGATGGACCACACTATCAACTAGCGAAACCGACGGAGGGTTGCTTTGACCACGTGCTTCTGAAGAGAAAATACACACGCACCCATAACTGCTTATTATGGTCATCCCCCTATCATGTTTGTTTGCACCGTGTCACGAATAAACATCGCCTCGCCGCGTCTCTTTGCACTACACGCGTCAACGCTCTCTCACTGTATATCGACGATGCCTCCAAAGCGAAAAATCGCTGCAAAGCACGACGATGCCGGCTCCGCGTCGGACAATGAAAGCGTCTCCCATTCACAATCACAGGCAAAGCGCGCAAAGCGGACAGCATCCACATCCGACGACGTCAAAGCACCCAATGGGCAACCCACCAATAAAGTACTCCCCGTCAACATCGCATTTCCACCACGCGCAGCAGGCACATTGCGCTTTGCGACATGGAACGTGTGTGGACTGGCAGCGGCACAAAGAAAGGTGCGCTTTCGCATAGACACGATCGACTGCGCCTGGACTCGGAGGATACGCGTTTCAGGGGTTCAAACACTATGTAGAGGCGGAAGATCCAGACGTCCTCGTGTTGACGGAGACAAAGGCGAGCGCTATGTCTTTGTGCGGGTTTTTTTTCCACGTTGTTGACGCGCCGCAGGTGAACAATGAACCAGTCGATCCCTTCATCAGTGCCCGTTTTCCGTATCGCACCTGGGCTATCTCTGGCAAAAAGACATATGGTACGTCAACATCTGTCATGAAACGCGTGCTCAGCAATCTCAACTTTGCAGCGGGCACTGCGGTGCTCTCAAAAATCAAGCCCATTTCGGTTACAAAACTCCTGCCAGGGCATCCGGATCCTGATCAGGTCAAGGGGCGTCTCGTCACAGTCGAGTTTGAGGGATGCTATGTTGTCTGTACCTATGTGACGAACGCGGGTCAGAACCTCAAGGTACTCCGGCTTGCCCCTCCTATTACATTATCTGACAAGCGATGGTAAATACAGACACTCAAGGAAAAGAACGTGTGGAATGAACATTTCACTACCTATATGCGCGATATGGACAAAAAGAAACCCGTGATTTGGATGGGCGATGTGAACGTCGCACCAACCGCGAAAGGTCGGTGCTCGTGCAATACATGTATATTGTTCCTCATCCACCGTTTCCGAAGATCTCGCAAATCCGAGCACAAACTGGAATAAAACTCCGGGGTATACCCTGGATGAAACGGAGGCGTTCAGGAATATTCTTGACGCTCCTGAATCTCCCGAAGGCACCCCAAAGTTTGTCGATATCTGGAGAGACCGTCATCCAGATGTCCAGCATTATACCTATTTCTCATATCGCTTCAATTGCCGCACGAAAGGTATAGGCTGGAGATTGGACATGTGTAAGCATTTTCCTTTGTACAGAAGCTAGCTCGCTAATGTTACTCGGTACATCAGTCGTATTGAGCGAACGCATAGCAGAGAAAGCAAGGATGTGCGAAATTCGAAGCGAGATATACGGGGCATCCGATCATGTCCCAGTGGTCATGGAGATCGACAGTGGACAAGTGACAGGAAACTAAGGCTCAAACGTACCCTCCTGATATCATGCGGGGGTTCTCAATACTCTCCAAATCGTACGTGCCCGGTCTCTTGTGCATGTGCTCTCGCATCCTTCTCACCTTTGAGGCCCTTTCCACATTGCTGCAGTGGCGTGAACAACAATACCACTGTATATCGTTAACCTAGCTCACCTCGCACTTCAGATCAAATGTTGTAGTGTTGGTAAATGCTTTTCTCTCTCGCAAGATTGTGGCTAGCTTCTTGGCCGCTTCAAGAATCGGGTCGGACGTGTCCGCTGACGTCTTCGGTCTGCGTCAACGTCATGACCCGGTGTCAGCTAGAAAAGCTTACGATGGGAAAAATGGTCTGATGCCATTCGTCCGGCGCATCCTCCACAGGAGCCAGAGTGGCAGCATCATAATGGATACCAGAATACACAACAATGCATCTTCCAAACCTCATCAGTCGATACCAACGTCATCACTGCAGGGACACACCAACCTGTACCCGGTACCCCCGGAAGAAGGTAAGAATTGGTCGATGCGACCGGTCTCGACGTCTATGGAAGCGACCTCAGTGTTGAAGTGTTTCGCAAGTACACCAAGTTCGATGGCACCTCCCCACGTTGAGGGTTTCAGAATAGTTGTGATGTACTTGTCACGTGGAGCCCTGCGTCATGTCAGCGGGAACGACACTTCACTCGAGAGGGAATGACATACCCTAGAATCGCCTCGTTGTAGGTCTCCATGTCTCCCCGGATGCCATCTGCGACGACTGCCACGAAGACCATCATGTCCAATCCCTCTTGGAGAGTCTCCGATCTGACCACTTACTTTGCCGCATCTTTTGCGCTTTCGTGATATCCTGCTCAAAGATGATTGCTATCGACGAGAACAGACACGAATTGTCGTCGGGAACGACCTGGTTCGAGGGACGTTAAGCAGAAGTAACGTGAGAGGCAGGGAGGTGGAAGGCATACTCTGTGCACAAGCACGCCCGAGCTCGTCGGTACGCTGGCTGGGCCGGTGCTCTTCGGAGCCGCAGTTTGGCGTGCGGGTGCTGGCGGTCGAGAGGCTGGTATTGGGGCGGGCGGGTTAGAAGTCGTGGGGG
>JBBPQP010000986.1:0-14573 GCA_038092555.1 Boletus subgraveolens
ATATTGACCATCGACGCAAGTTTTGCGCCGAGATAATACCCCTTCGCCACAACACATGAAGAGCCGACGGCCTCGTGACGCATGGGTGGTCTAGCAGGAATATTCTCCGCGGACTGGCACTCCCCATATGACCCCTTGTCTGGTGACCAGCCCGTCCATCATTTAAGTGTCGACTACTTGCCTCATAGACGGGCTGATCGCCAAACTATAGAACCTCCGCGGCACAAAAGCTCAGTTACCAAGATCGTAAAGGAACACCCACGCAGCGCCACAAAAAAATACCCACCCTTGGGGGCTTGGGTCTACGATCGACAGGGCCACTGAGTGAGTTGGGATGTTGACCATCCGTAGGCCCTGTGGCAAACAGAACGGTGCCCCATGCCATACTATAGCCTGGTGACCAGCCCGTCTATGAGGCAAACCGTCGAGTCATACCACTCATTCGGGTTTCCAGTCACCCGGAAGTCTAAAGAGGACAAATCAACAGGGAAACCGCAATATTGGAGCTTCCTGTCGTCCCCCCCTTACCCGTCATTGGTCCCTCTCAAGTCTTGTACGAGCTTTGCTTCTCATTTTCGCTTCACTTTCTAAACAAACTTGCCGTTCCAGTACGGGCTATTGGGCTAGGATTATCGTTCATGCCCCTGCCGAGACGTACATCCATCCGTGTCCATATGCATAAACCCTCGCTCGTTTCCGGAGCGCCGACGTCCATTCTAGGTCATCTTCCAACGCCTCAGGGGAGCGTGCACAGCCACTACTCCTCGCGAACATAGCGAGAATAGCCCTGGATTTGCTCTGGAGTACTATACTCGGAACCTCCCATCTCCGCAATCACCTCAGGGTCAACCGTAAGTACTCCGGTGTTGCATGTAGCCTTGGATTGGCGTGCCTGATAGGTGAAGGATACGTACAGAGATTCTGGCAAGTGCCCGTTGCCACCACATGCTCCTTCAATGGTTCCGTGACGCACGGCGTAGTTGTCTTTCAGAGCAGTGACATGCGGAGATAGTGTCATTTGTCATGGGTGCTACTGCTATCATTATGTGCCTCTATTGAGAAAACTTACAAATTTCACAAGGACGTGAATAACACGCCACGCCGCCTAACGACGTCATAATCTATACATCTATGAGAGGCCTACAACTTCGCTGCCACGGTATCCTTAGGGGAACACTCGTGAGATTCCCGAATGGCGCCCGCGACGACATTGGGATGCGTTCGTAAGATCCAATGGTTCGCGTGCCTTGTAGTCAGCAAGTGAATACAATTCGGAGATACGGGGGATGAACATGTACTATGTCTCATACACCAGGTACCCTTGAGCGCGACGCCCTCTTTCAGGTCATGGTATTCTACAGTAGGCAACAGTCAAAGACCATGCTCCTGTTCACAACGAGGCCAGCCATATACGAATGCAATGACAACGAAGTGAGATTTCATGCGGTGGGTATTTTTAGGATGGCAGTGTTCGTCCAATATACCCAACGCTGGTGGTTCTCTTATGTAATGCCTGAAACGCCTCTGAACTGAACCAAAATATCTCTCCGTTTATTCGCTATTTTAGATGCCCAGGTGGGGCTCTAGGGAGCGCGAAGCGAAACCCTAGAAGTAAGTCAGTGTACTAGGAGAGGACAACCCGGGCCGTCAATCCTGTTTACTGTACCCTCACCGAGGATCAGGACCGTGTACAGTACGCGCATGGACAGGTAAAGGGGCGGTATAGGGTGCAGTTTCGAGTTTCGGAAAGCTTTCGTCGGGGGGACCTATACCCGACCGTCATCCTTCTAGGGCTGTTTAGGTGAACTACCAACTTTGGCAATCGAAGGGAGTGGGCTACTAAAGCACTGGGTGACTGGCACGAGGGGTATGTTGGGCGCGACCCGGTGAAAGGATAGTGACTTGGATTCGGGTGGAGGTGGGTAGGGAGAAGGAGGTTTCTTATCAGTGAGAGCTATCAGCTCGGACTTGTGATGGCTCGGATAGGTGTGATCCCACGGATCAGCCGAGCTACCTACCCACCAGCGTTTGCTCGTTTCTGTACGGTACCATGCCGGCTAGTTCCGGCATGGATTCCTGTCCTAGCCATCCCAAGGCTGGGATTCGATATGCCAACGAGAAGCACCAGTTGCTTCATGCAGGCACGCGATGGTGCAAGTCGATTCTGTGACTTCATATCTACGCCAACTGCACCGTGTGATATGGCGCCCAGAACAGAGTCTAGTCGGAGGCCGATCATTTACCCCAACCATGTCAACCCGCATTAGCGGAGACAGACTGTAACGTTTAGTTATTGTTGGACGACTTCGTGTAAGTATTTCCAGAATTGCGATTGGAGGACATGGAGCAAGAGAGGGGAAATTCTCGGGTCAATCTAGTCTCGAACCACCCGTTTTTGGAGCATTTCCAAAAGCTCACACCCGGGTACCTCCTAGGTTGGTTTGAGACTAGGGTCGTGGCCGCGTGTAAAGCGAGCGACCTAAATGAGAAGCGTAGCACTTTTTCTTGGCTTCTGATTTGAGGGGTGCGCTAGGATCGATCTAGTCAGATACGAGGATCGGGAAGAAACAAATGTCGTTGAATGATAGAGGTTCACGCGTGGAGATAGCTGTCTCACATTCTGATGTATTTACATCCTCGAAGTTGATCCATGGGACTGCTAGTGGGATCCTTGTAACACGAAAACCTAATTATTTGTCCAGTTTATCCCAATTAATGGTATGTTTTTGCTACAGAAGTTGGGGGAAATGGTTTGCGAGGGGTGCTAACTGCTGAGGTAATCTGACGTTTTATAATACTGGCGTGACATCGCTAAAATGATTTTGTACTGCAACTTGTTCGCCACCGTCGTCGAGCTCAACGGCGGGAAACGAGCCCAATATGCCTTCCCCGATTGCACTCAGTCCGTCCTCGCCCGCCTCGTCCATTTTCAAGAAGAAAAGGTCGCTCGGACAGCTGCCGTCCATGGCAACTGCTGCTTCCTACCTTTCTGCAGTACACGAAGCAGACTCCCGTGCCCGCGGACACGACATCTCCCCCGCTTCCACCCCCGCATTGTCGACTTCGTCCTCCATAACGAGTTCCTCAGAGGACACCGTGCTTCACGAATCAGATGACAACAGCATGGACCTCGCGTATCCTCGCACCCCTCCTACCTCTGAACAAGTTTTCAACACCGTTCACACGGAATTTGGCCACTGCGCTGACGAGAGCTATCGTTGCGTTTCGCAACACAACCCCGACAAACCTGTCACCGAACACAAGATAGAAGAACCTCCGTACTACATTCTGATCACGACATACATCAGCTACCTCATGCTCATTGTTTTTGGTCACCTCCGCGACTTCTTTGGAAAACGTTTCGCTAAGCAATACTATACACATCTCATGCCTTACGATGTACGTGGATTCCGTTGCGATGGATCCTCTTTCTGACATAAGTTGAATAGGGTTACGCACCTCTGAACTCAGATTTTGACTCGTTTTACACCCGCCGACTCAAGCGTCGCATGGATGATTGCTTTTCCCATCCTGTCACGGGCGTTGCTGGACGTACCATCCTTGTCTATGACCGATACTCGGAGGATTGCAATTACACCCAGATATACCCTGGCACGAAAACACGCGCTCTCAACATTTCTTCTTATAATTATCTTGGATTCGCGCAGGCACGCGGCGGTTGCGCTGATGCAGTGGAAGAGTCAATCAAACGATATGGCGTTTCGGCGTGTGGTTCCCGCTTGGAAGGCGGTTCGAACGAGCTCCATCTCATGGCAGAGGCTCTTGTTGCGCGTTTCGTTGGCATGGAGGATGCATTAATCAGTTCAATGGGATTCGCGACAAACTCTACGTTCATTCCTGCTTTAGTAGGCAAGGGATCCCTCGTGATTTCCGACGAGCTCAACCACGCGTCCATCCGCTTTGGTGTCAGAACTAGCGGTGCACAGGTCAGGATGTTCAAGCATAACGACATACAAAGCCTGGAATCGCTGCTTCAGGAAGTAATCAGTCAAGGCCAGCCCAAGACCCACCGTCCGTGGAAAAAGATCCTGGTTATCGTCGAAGGCCTTTACAGTATGGAGGGGAGCTTGGTAAACCTGCCCCAGATTATGGAGCTCAAGAAGAAATACAAGGTAAAAAGTTTTCGAGTAGTGGGTTTATGTTTGCTGATAAAGTCATCCAGTTCTACGTGTTTGTTGATGAAGCCCATTCGATTGGTGCCCTCGGCCCTCATGGTCGTGGTGTCTGCGACTACTTCAATATCCCTCCTCGATCTGTTGACGTTCTCATGGGAACGTTTACGAAGTCATTTGGTGCAGCTGGAGGATATATTGCTGGTACAAAACATCTTATTGACGGTCTTCGCGTCCGTGGGCATTCCGGCATGTACGCGGAGGCAATGTCGCCACCGGTCCTTACCCAGGTTATCTCCAGTATGGCAAGCATCATGGGTATTGCTCCACCTCCCATCCCTTCGAAAGCAGCCTTGACGTTGTCGCCATCGAGTTCTGTTTCCACGCTCAGGTCCGCAGATGATGATGTTCAGCCGGGGATGGCACCTGCTTCAGCGATCCCTACATGGATATCTCTTCCTCCAGCTCTTGCCGACGGATCAGAGGCTCGCATGCGTATCCGCCGCTTGGCTTTTAATTCGCGGTATCTTCACGCAGGCCTCAAGAAGCTTGGCTTTATCACTTATGGCCACCCATTCTCCCCTATTGTTCCCCTTCTGATCTACAACCCTGGCAAGATGGCCACCTTCGCTCGGATGATGCGTACTCGGCAAACATCGATTGTTGTCGTCGTCGTTGCATACCCCGCCACCCCACTCGTTACTTCTCGAGTGCGGTTCTGTGTCAGTGCAGCCCACACCAAGGACGATATTGACATGATCCTCCATGCGTGCGACGAGCTAGGCGACATCCTTGATCTCAAGCATGGACACGGCGAGAGATGGCCATTGGAGCAGATTATGAAGCGAAGTGTAGAGCTTGTCAAGTATATCTAATCTACGCTGGTCTCTTTTTTTCTGTTTGAACCACGGTGACGTTCCACTCATCGGATCGGCTGCTGCATTTTCTAGAAAGCGCTCTTGGATACATAACTTTACAGTATTTCACAGCTGACTCCCTCTTTTTTTTTCAAGTACTTTCACTGCAAATAATTTATGTATCTTACTACAGATGCTTTACAGACACAAATATCAAACGTATCAAAGACAGGTAGCTCGGCGGTATCCTTATAAGTATTAGCCAGTGTGTCGTCGATATGATTGATGAGAACGCTGTACGGGACAGAGGCTTGGCAATGGTAGATGCGGAGGCAATAGATTCGATGACCAAACTTGACGAGAAAAACCGCGGCGGTGTATCAAGAGTCACGGTGATGCATGTTATCTGCCAGCTATCGGTACATCGCTAATCAGGACGCTATCGGTGGTGGACGTACGGAGAGAATACGGAGAGGCACAGCACCGGAAGTCGAATTCGATGATCGACCATACTAGCCTGAGGTTCAACCGAGAGGTGGTTTCGCGAGGAAGTCCAAATGGCTACCTGATCCACTGGAAGGAGAAAAGCTTCACCTTCTAGAATCCACGGCTCAGCCAATGCAGGAGAAGGATAACCGCATGCTAGAAAGACAAAGACAATGCAAATATTATTTCGAGTGCCAGAGGCGTCGACGTGAAAACTGGAAGGATGGGGGGAAAGTCGTGGAAGAGTTCATATTTTTTTTATGTGACGCAAAGAACATGTGGAGAACTATGCGGGTTTCGATGTCTCCTAAACAGCCTCGAGATCGATGCTCAAATAAGGTTGAGTTGAAATAACTGCAATTCCGTTCACATGCAATCACTGAATGTCTCCTTTCTCGAGGAATTCGTCTGGAGCCCTACAATAATATCATCAAGAACAAGACATGGTCACATACTATGGTCCATTAATCGCCGGTACAACTTCCAGTTAGTAAGTCCGTAAAGTGGTGCGTGTTGTCGTGTGCGGCGGTACTGGGTCATGCAAACTCTGAAATCTAATATGGTATCATACGATAGCTTATCGGATACAATGTTGCGAATGGAGGTATTGGTATAGTATATGTCATGGGAGATCTTTGAAAAGTTCTTTGCAACACATCCAACGGTCTCGGGGAGCGAGCTCACCAAGTATAGTCATGGTACGATGGGGCCCTTCAAGTAGTCAAGAATTGGTGGTGAATCCAGCCAGGTTTACAGTCCAATCGATTCCCGGACCCTGTCGACCACATCCAGAGCGTCGTTGACGATGCGTTCAAAAGATCCCTCTTCTTGTGTGGACCGGAGTCGGCTCCACCGGGGAGGTACCGATGGCAGAGATCGCAAACCTTCCCAAATCTCGAGTGCCTCACGAGCACTTGGACGATGGGCTGGATTGGACTTTGTCATGAGCGAGGCGAGGTCTTCCAAAATGTCCAATCCTTTAAACTCCTAAAAAGATGTGTGAGCATGAGCGTCACATGAGCAGAACGAAGTGAGAAAGTAAGAAGCACACACGTTTATGATCTTTGTCTGAAAAACGTATCCGAGATCATACACGTCTAGCTTAAATGGATCATATGGCAAATTTGTCCTTTGTTCAGGTGCTGTTATCCGACCTAGCTCTCCAGTGACCAAGCGTTCGCGTTGTCCCGGGGGAAACTGCGATGACAAGCCGAAGTCAATGAAGTAGTATCTAATTTCGACCTCGGAACGCTTGCGGCTCTGGAACAGGGTTCGACCATCACGAGCCCTCCAATATTCCATGGGGTGCCAGCCATTCCTGTATATATTTGACCCATCCATTAAAATATTCCGATCCGCACAGTCACTAAAGGCACTCATAAGGACAACATGGTGAAGGCACATTCTACTCACCGATGTGCTACACGTTGATCATGAATAAAAACTAGACCCTGTGGCATGGTGAGCCATGGAGCCGTGCAATCGGGAAGGACTACCACCTCGAGGACCTGATCCACAAAATCGATTATCTCACCCACCGAGGTGAAGTTGGGATCATAAAAAGGTCGAAGAACGGGCATGACGATATACTGGTAATTTGGATCCTTGTCGTCTGGGAAGACTGACAATACGGGGACACAGTGGTTTTTGTTATCTTTGCGACTTTCTGACGACCCTAGACACGAGGCGATCCTGACTTCGGTCGGGTTTGTTCTAGAGTCGACTCTTTTGATAAAGACGTCTTTTCCATCTTTCCTCGCATCAAGAAGTGACGCTTTCTAGTTTACTGCAATATGAGAAAAACGATGTATGAAACGAGACACGAACCAACCATTTGGAATATCGCGTCTTCATATTGATTAGGGAGAGAATCCACATCCAATCTCCAAGATGGTTCCCACTCGGGATGATAGCGCGGTCGAAGAATGTATCCCCTTTCTTTGAAAAAGTAATATCTGTCTCGCCAGAATTTCTCGTCGTCGAACAACTCCCCGCATGGAGAGTTTGGATTCGACATGACGGAACAGATCGACCACAAATTAAGGTACACAGCCACTCTGACCCAATAGTAAGTCCACTCCATGTGGTACTTACTCAACTAAACTCACTGCTGTCTTCGTGTTGAGACCGTTAGCGTCCTCAAGGTGGCCTCGTGTTCACAGCATATTACCTGCGTTACGCATAAAAGCTCGCCTACAGCGATGGCTCTGGACATCTCTTCTTCTTAGCGCTCTATTCAGGTGTGCAGAATGAATAACAGCGCATTTTCGTTGTGCTCCAACGTCTTTGGATTCGTTGTGGGCAGTCTCTCCCTCCTTGGATTCGTCGTTGCTGGGTTCCGACCTCATCTTCCCAGCAACAAGATCAAGGCGCTGGACGCCCTGTTACATGAAATCGAGGATTCCCTCAAGGAGGCTGTTGAGGATGGGTTTCTAATGCATGATATCATCCAGAGGATAGAGCATCGTCTCGCAGCGTAAGTCAGCGGTTGTCTCTGCACCCATCCCATCTCGCTACATTCGGTTCTTTCAACAGACTCAAGCACCAGACCTGCAGTTTGCGATCTCGTGCCTATAATATAACCACTATACAGCAAGACTACTTGGAACTCTTCAAAGGAACTTCGACAGCAATTGGGCGTACATGTCGATTGCTCAAGGAGCTAAGGACTGAAGTCATCGTCTGTATTTCGCCACGCAGATCGATAATTCTTGGACTAAGTGTTGCTTATTTAGACTTCGAGTGAGGAAGGGCGCAGTAGATTGTCAGAGAATCAGACGAACTCAATCATCCCCGCATCCCAGCGGCCGCCTACATTGGAATTGGACCCAGAGTTCAACTCCGCGTCAGAGCCTCTGCGCAACCCGTCTCCACCTATTGAGGTCCCACGTCCTCATTCATGCCCTCCCACATTCGCGAGTCGCGATGTTAGAGGCAGCGCCCGTACTCGCTCGGAGCACTGACCCATCGTCCATGATGAACTTTGCTCCGGTTGTACACACGATACCAGTTTGGATGACTCATAAATCAATCGGACCAACTTGGTGTACTGCTGCACGCTTCCCAAACATTTCCATCTCATGTATTATGATAATATGAACACTCCTGTCCACGTCTCAGATATACGGCACATCTATATTATTTGCACCATTTGACAGGCCATTGGTCGTATGTTTGGTTGCGATTTATTACTATTATGTACTATCGCGATCATTTCGCGAGTGTTTGATAGATGCACACTCGACCACAGTAAGTATACCCACTGGGCGACGAAACTCGAACTCGAACCGACCGGATCGATCCCAGTTCCTGCCCAGGGCGGTCTACTTGGTAGCGCTCGTGCAGCAACGCCCCTTTGTTTTCACACAGCAACGCTACATTGTGCTCTTCTCACCACCTTCTCCCTGTCGTAACTATGGATGGAATATCTGGCGCCGCAGCCGTCATCGGGCTAGTCCAAGCCGCGACACAAGTCACCACTGCCCTCGGTCGATACGTGTCTCGCGTCAAAGAAGCAGAATCCTCTCGTGCAAAACTTCTCGATCAAATAAGGTTGATATCTGCCGCGGAGAAAGCGATCGAGAGGGTGGTCCGGGATTCTTCCCGTTCGTTGCGTGCGCCGGAGCTACAGACCCTGGTAGACGAGTGGTTTAAAGGCGATGGCCCTCCAATGAAGTGCAAGACAGAGCTAGAGGAACTATCAAGTTGGCTTGAAGGCCAGGCCGAAAACAACAAGTACAAGAGATGGGCGAAGAGGATTGGTTGGCCCGCCAAGGAAGACAAGATCCAAACAACGATACGAGCATTCGAAGGATACATGCCTTACTTTTATGGAATCCTATCGCTCGAAACCTTGTGAGTGAATGTGGTCAAGGAGATCACGACGCTGCTAATACTGTCATTAGTAACGTCGTCGAAAACATGGCAACAAGATACAAGCATGCTGAGTCTGCGGCTGCGAAATGTAAGTACTTACACCATTGGCTCGGGCAGTACTGTCGAGGATTGCTTGAAGCTCACGTTTTCGTGTAGCAGAGTTACTATCGTGGCTAGACGGGTTCGACTGTACGAATAAACACGAATCCACTCTCCAACTGCGACAGCAGACGACTGGTGATTGGTTGTTCAAGGAACAGTTGTACGTTGACTGGCGCAAGGGATCGACGAAGTTCGTTTGGTTGCATGGCAAGCGTGTGTATTACATTACCATTGGGAAAATGTGACATCTGACTGCTTGCACAGCGGGCGCTGGAAAGTCTGTTTTGGCGTATGTGGCTACTACTAGTACATGCGTTCGCATACCAATCGCTCACGTATCGCAGATCTGCGGTCATTGATGACCTTTCGAACGGACTAACGGACAGCGAGACACTGGCGTATTTCTACTGCGACTTTCGAAATATCCGCTCTACGAGTGCCATGGAAGTTCTACGCTCAGCGACTAAGCAGCTACTATGGAACGCGAAGAGAGATTGGTTATCTTTGTTCTCCGATCTAACCTCACGCAAAGCGCGAGGTACTGGGCCACCTACCGATTTGCGCACGCTACTAGACCTCTTAAAACGTGCTGCAGAGCTGCACGAGAGGCCGATCCTCGTGGTCGATGCACTGGACGAGTGCGAGGACCTGCCAAACTTGCTCAACGAATTGGCGCAATTGGCACATGGACATTGCCGTTTGTTTGTGACGAGCCGAACGATCCATAGTATCCAAGTTGCTTTTGCAGGTTTACCTTCGATAACTTTGGATCATCGGGTCGATGAAATGCGGAACGACATGCACTTCCATATCAAGACAGAGCTTCAATCACGATCTCGGCTTAAATCTCTCACGCAGGGCCTCATGGATGAGATTGAAGGTGTGTTGATGGATAAGGCTGACGGCATGTATGTTCTGCCAACTCTGGACCCACTAATTACCTTGAATTGACTCTCGAGTCTCCGTAGGTTCCGGTGGGTGCAGTGCCAGTTGGACCGCCTTAACGAGTGCTACTCCCTCGGGGATATTCGGAAGGTGCTAGATACGCTCCCTGATACACTGTACGAAACCTACGACCAGATGTTACGCACGATCGACAAGAAGCCGTTTGGGGCCCGTAGAGCCCGCAGAGCCCTCACATGGCTTGTTACAGCATTGGAGCCTCTGAGACTCTCGGAACTTGCAGATGCGATGTCGATCAGCTGCGATAAGCCGGAACGGGATTCTGTCAACGCGCCAATGCACGAGACTGTCATACTGGATATCCTTGGCAGCCTTGTCACTGTTAACAATGATAAAATCACACTGTCGCACTACAGTGTAAAGGTGTGTCCTAGAGCGGTGGAAAGATCTCGGAGTAACATTTCTTGGTAGGAGTACTTAACTTCGGATACCATTGCACACAGCACCTACTTCGTTCATCGACCGATCGCATCAGTAGAGCTTGCTGTAGTGTCGATTTTCTCCCTCATCCTCTTCAGTGATGAATTCGAGACCACTGTGCAAGACCCGAAGGTCCCTCTTCATGGGTATGCGGAGCATTATGGTCTTCAACACCTCGTGGACTGCCCCTCCGACCACAACGAATCTCTTGTGAAACATCTGCTGACCCTCCAAAACCATATCTTCGCACATCGTGTCATCTACGCACGTCATCACTGGTTCAACCGATGGATGGCAGTAGTGCCACAACCGGCACTCTATCTCATCATTCATTTCGGGAACCCAGCTCTATTGCATCACTATCTCGATCGCTACCCTGTTCAAGTCACGGAGGATAACAACCCCCTCGGTTTTGCTGCACTGTATGGCGATGTCCCTTGTTTCCAACTTTTGCTTGAAAAGGGTCTTGATTTCGACCTTGAAGGCCCAGTCCTTGGCAGTAACCTTCGCCATATACACAAGATATCACCGTTGATCGCAGCCGCACGAAACGAAACGCCCGAATATCAGGAACGACTAGTCCAGCTCTTGTTGGAAAAGGGGTGTATTATTCCAAGAGATGCTATACGTGCTGTTCTTTCATATGACACGCCTTTACCCGACTTGGGTGACTCTTGTAAACCTATCATCATCCGCATCTTTCTGGAGCATGGTGCAGATGCCCAGTTGTTGGCCACCGGAAATCGGTCTTGTTTACATCTAGCTATAGGAGCTTGGTGGAGACCTCTGGACGAACAATTGGAGATCGTTCGTATGCTACTTGCTGCCGGATGCGATGCTATGGCACTTGACGACGTGGGCCATTCCCCTCTCCATCTCGCCATCAAGACCCTTTCAACGGAGCTGGTCCAGTTGCTTGTTCAATATGGTTGCAAAGTACCCTCGGATGCTATCCTATGTGCAATTTCGCATTTTCCGCGTCCCCCAGATGTGGCCTACAGAAGATTACTCCGCATGTTGCAACTTCTCTGTGCAAACGGCGCTTTCTCCAACGCACAGGATGTTCGCGGGTGCAACGCGCTTCACCACCTTTGTCACACGTCACACCTCTACAACGAATCACTGGAGAGTGTAGTCCGGCTGTTAGTCGAGCATGGGTGCGATATTAACTGCCGCAACGACGCGGGAGAAACACCGTTGCATCTAGTTGCTACTTCTCCCAATTTCAACCTGTTGCACGACCTGGATTTCTTTCTTGCTCAAGGCGCTGAGGTGCCCATAGACATTGTCAACTATGCAGTGCAACGCCTTCAGTACTTCCCCCAGGCGGAAGATGCAATCGCTACGCTCTCCATCTTACTCAACAAGTTGCCCACAAGCTGTCGATCACAGACTACCGGCGGCGACAATGCATTGCATTTCTTACTGAAATGTCACATCGACTATGAACCCCCAAGCTCCTTTGGCAAAGACTGTCTATCCCAAAACCTCTTGGAGGTAGCCCGGTTCCTCATGGAGAATAGTTACGATGTACACGCACCCGGTTCGTCGGGAGAAACACCACTGCAACTTGCGATCGAGCATGGGTATTCTTCCTTCGCGCGGAGCATTTTGGCACAGATCACCGAGCCATACCCCATTGGTCACGCTACACAATACCAGGGAGATTCAGAGGGGAATGGCATTGTCCATCGTCTTCGTGGCAGGGATGATGATGATCAGTTCGAGGACAAAGTGGAACTGTTACGGGAAGCGGGCTACGATTTCGCGAGGGATATCAATAGGCCGAATGAAAAGGGATTAACTCCGCTTTGCATCACCCTCATGCACGGCAGAGCCATAGATGATCCTGCGACCGTCACATATCTACTCGATCTCGGGGCCAGCTTCTACCACGTCAATTACCTGCATCTGGGAAACCTTGAGTGGGCTTCAAACCTGCCATGGTATCATGATGCCACCGACGCTCAGGAACGTTGTCTCTCCCGATCCCAAATTACCTTCGATCATGTCATTCAGGTCCACCACCTACTCCGACGAGCTCACCAGGGCAGACTCTCCTCCGCTGTCGCCAGATCCATCTTGGATATGGCGGAGTATTGGGCTTGCATGAAGGTCACCAGAAATAATGTTCGGTACACAACTCTTAGCGAGCAGATTTGATTTCCTACGGTTTCCGGAAATGGTGAATACTGGATACCTCGCCGACTCATTTTTTCCTGCAGAGCTGGCGATTTTCTACCCCGTGAGTACGTACTCCCTTCTTCCTCCAGTGATTGACACACTGCCCGAAGGTACCCAAAATAACTATGCTTCGATTCGGGTGCGCATTAGACGGACAGATGTTGTGTTCACCGTTCCGATCTACCTCCAACCGAGTCGTCATTCCTTTGATCTCGAGTTGCCAAGTGTTAGTTTTGATGTATGGGACGAGTTCACCCCTGCCCTACAGGAGAACGGGAGACAAAGACTGATGGTCGGAGAGTTGGTTCCTGGAGACATGCTGAGCGTGGAATTCGACAAGACCGAAAACGACTACTTTACACTCGAATTCTTCCAGATCGAGGTATACTATACGTTGAAGCCCCTTACTCGGGCAACTTCCAGGGACCAGCGAGTGTAGCTTGGACCACCAGGAAAGCCGGCCAGACTACTTGCTCGTCGTCACCTCCGAAATCTTCGTCATGTACACTTATCTCAGCCTTGTAAATTTCGTCTATTACAGTTACTTTCACAGTTCAAACGGAATGCGCATGTGTATAATAAAATTCAGATACTCGGAAAAAGATATAGAATGAACCCTCCTGTTGAATAAAATGCGATCCCTTCGCAACGCTTGTGAAGGCGTCAGCTTCGAGGAGGCCGAACGCCTTGAAGTCTCTTCGTCTGAAAAACCTGCCACAGTAGACCGTCATTCCGCAATAGATCACGGCAGGATTTTGTGGGGGAAAACCTGGGCTCATATATAAGTATGTATCTGGCCACTGCCCACACGTCTTCCACTCTTTCTATCGAGCACCATGTCATCGTTAGCATCCGTGTGCGAGAAGAAAAAAACGTTCGATACTGACTGACCACGCTAAAAATCCGCTCGACAAACCCGAGTCCCAAAGCAAACCCGAGCTTCAAGACTCTCATCCAAACCTTTCCGACATTTCCCATTGGCTACGGTTGTTGGACTCGGTGTTGTTTCATCATTCACTTGAACACATACGCGCAACTTTCGCATGATACAACATCATCACGTATTAGTTTGCATCTCTTTCCCATGGCACCGATGGAGTTCTGCCTCGGCATTCTCAGCGAGTGGACTTGGCCGAGAACCTGGTAACAATTGGTAACAACCACCCAGGACCATCGTACGAGTAGCCGCCCGAGGGGCCTCAGTTATGATCGTGACGACCGCTGAGGTACGATCTCTACTTACTCTAATCATACTGCTTCGTACTCGTGTAGCTGTCTAGCTCGTACAAAACGTGACGCGGGAACCTTTCCTTTGAAACTCGAAAATGTCACAAATGACACCCCAAGACCCGCGCGGGTAACCCAAGGCATCGATGACGTCACACAGCCACATTCGTACCTAGCACGAATGTGTGCACTGGCATTGGACATCAAACCAAGAACCGGTACGAACACAACACTCTAGGATCCCCATATCACGGGCATCAATTGCACGTCTCTGTCATATTCCCCAGACATAATCATACACGAAAACAATAACAAAAAAGAAAAA
>JBBPQP010000987.1:0-14543 GCA_038092555.1 Boletus subgraveolens
AGGTGGTAGAAGCTACCGGTACGCGCTCATCAGCACCGACTGGTGGGGAGGCATTTTCGTCGCCTCCTGCTGTAAGTTGGTTGGCTTCCTGGACATGGGACGACGCATGCTGTTCGTTCTTCCCGTGGGCAGCGTCAGACGGGTGTGAATTGGACTGTACTTAGAAAAAGCGATGAGATTGCGTCCTTACTATCCCCTGCGAATACCTTTGCCATACCATAGCTTTCTCTGATTTCTTTGTCCCCTTTAACTTCTTGCTCACTGGCGGGGCTGGCGCTGCGATACCGTCAGCAGGTAAGGAGTAATGCCTTCGTTGAGACCTTTGTTCGCGTGGTGGTGGTAGTCGCGGAATGTTCATGCCTCCAATACGAGCTAATATGGGGCTGAACTAAAGGTAGGAATCGTGTATATTGAGATTTCTTGGGACACGTACATTCTCTCAGGAGATTCAGTAAGGACGACAAGCCTGGGGATCGACATTGTGATTTCAGTCGCCCTATGAAGCTCGACGGAGACCTATAAGGGAGCGGGGAAATGTTACTACGGTTAGTCTTGGCGCATTGGAGTCTTTATCATCGAAGGTCGACTCAGTGTTTCAAATTTCGACGCTCAGATGGAGCGTGGGACGGAGCTAAGGCCATACATACATGAGGTCGGCGACTCCACTGCACGCTCTGCGTAGCATCTTTTTGCTTTCCGGGTTTATTCAAGAGCACAGCATTCGTTGGCGGATTCCGTGGATGCGTCGTGGGTCTGCTGGTGGTGTGGAAAGCGGGCCAAGGAAGCCGCTTCACCGTGCACTATGTGGAACGCAATCCGATCGTGACGGTCAAGTCCACTGGCAGGCGGATGTTTCGAAATTTCTCTGACAACCACTGATGCAAGTCATACTTTCAGACTACTAGTCTGAACAATGCACGACAGTGTCACAGGTATTTTTTCTAGATAAATAGTTCATGCATTTTCTTCAATGCCAAATGGCAACTTCGAGTTGGGATTTCGGGGTGTCATGTGCATATCAAGTACATGTTGAGTCAACGATCAATCCTCCCTCAGATCACCAGTGCCCATCGTCGCTGGAGCGATTGAAGTGCAGCAGGTTACTAATAATTCACCTCCAGGCCCCGGATCCGCTCTAATTTCATCGCACACCATGCACGAACGCTCATGTCAACCCCTTGGCATGGGGGCGGACCCCAATGAGGAGTTAGAGTGGCGGGATTTCAATGGTGCTGCACGACGCTGGCGCTGAGGATGACCCTTTCCAGGATGATCGGAATTTTCGCTCGAAGCACGCCTTGTACACATTGCATACGACCCAGAAGTTGCCCCGCAAAGTTTCCCGATTTCATTACCGTCTCTCACCTTTATTTTTGTAGTATTGACTGCGTGATCATCACCTCGTGTGAAACAACGCGTTTGATGTCACAGGAAGTACCCGAGATGAGCCACACTCGAGAGGTCCACTCAACAAGTGCGTGGCTTGCTGTATACAACAGCGGGGAGGTCCACTACTTGAGGGAGACGATCGAACACACGGTACTGAACGGATCGCACGGACTCTAGTGACCAACGACAGATGACGTGGCAACACCCGCAGGACGTGCGCTCGGCGATGTCACAGGACCCTTCCGGCCCCTTTGTTGTACCTTACCTAGCCCACTCGCTCCCCGCGCACGACGATGTAGCCACTCATCCTTTGTCTTCGTCATGTATTTAGTCGTTCAAGCTTCAAGCTCTAGTCTCAAAATCCAGCAGATACAGTTGTCCCTACGAATCGACCGAACGAAAGCTTTCACGCCGCCGACTTCTCTCTTATCTTTCTTATCTCACCTCACCCTTCTCACCTTTCCCCCTGAACTTGCCGCAGCCCTCGTCCTGATTAACCCAAACTCGTGGTCTACAGTCCTGTAGTTCCGAAGCACTACATTGCAACACAGCCCGACATCCCTTCATAACGCCCTCTCATCGGAGTGCACCGGAATGACAACATCACCTGCCACCCGCAGTCAGAAAATTATTGCTGCATGCGGACTTGTTCGACGTGCATGCCGTACTGTTTGATAGCTTTTGTCGGAAGGCTCGGATGCTTCCGACTGTGTTATGATATGTAGGGCTAGTCAAAAGTCGATGTTTGTAGCTCCGAATACGCATTATAATACAACCCATTTCAGAATGGGGCGTACTTAAGTACAATGCCAAAGAACGCGAGAGATCTTCATACATAAAGGGAGCACGGTAAACTACATGGAGAAAGTACCGAAATCAGGTGAGGGAACGAGACTGGACTATAAATTATAGTATAGCAGTATAAATTCGTGAATCAACTGGTCTACTTGATCCACGACGCTCGAACGCCACTGACAACGACACGCAGAAAGTACATACTCACGCCAACGGTTTCTGGACTGTTTCAGCCTGAGTGGCCACCATCTCTCTCGTTCTCCTTCTTTCTGGGTAACCTTTCCTGGGGGACATGTGAAGGCAGAGTCTCTACCCCTGTCTCCTTGTCGGCCTGCTTCCTTGGGAATCTCTCTTGATCGATGTACCCAGGCCGAACCTCCACCTCCGCGTCCAGCTCCCTGTCCCCCTCCTTCTTCCTCGGTAACTTACCCTGATATGTATGGGAAGGCTGGACGTCGGGCATCTTGTCAGTCGTGGAGAGACCTCCTCCACAGTCAGTAGGCTCAGGTGCCGGTGTGTCCAAAGTAGTGAAAGCCACCACGCTCTGATTCTGTGTCGACGTTGCGGAACTCGATTCGTCCTTGATAGCCATCCGTGTCATGCGTGGCTGAATAAGCGGATCCACACCCTCCGCCTGAGCACGAACTTCAGCCCGGGCCTGTACCTAATTCACCAACCCCAAAGGTATCACATTAGCCTGGATGGAGTGTTGCACGTCGAACCCATACCTGCACTACCAAATCTGTTGCCGCATGCTTGAACTCGTACTCCTCAGTGGGGCAAATGCTGCTCTGCGACATCGTCACATCCGGCCTCTGCAGGCCCTGGATAGTATCCACGGCTGAGGACCGGTATGAAGTATATGGGGAGTGGCCCACGCCTTCCAGGTCTTCAAAACGCTTATGGAGCACGGAAATGTCTTGCTGTAGCTGATCAATTTTCGCATGTGCAGCCGCAAGTTGTTCCTCGTTATTGGCGGGTGTGCGCCTAAAACGAGCGAATATAGCTCCTAAGAGGGTGCGAGGTTTTGCTTCCTGCCCATTATTGCGTCCCCCTTGCAAGGGGCCCAGCTTCCCCGCACCAACGTCGACCTTTGGTAGGGTGTATAAGAATAAATTGGGGTTGTGTTCCGTCAAGAATGTATGCTCTGTTACCTTGAACGGATATCTCGCCGTGTGAGTAGCAAGTTTGTTGGACTGTGCACTATCTGCGTGTGCGTGGGCTGGGCTGTTTACCCACTGCTCTTGGCCCTTGCGGCCAATGTCGGATGGAAAATACGACGTTGACCGCAATTGGTGGATCGGTCTGACAGAACTCATCACAACTAGAGAGCCCGATGTCTGCTTCTCGAACTAACATTCGAACTGCGTACACCAGGGATTCGAGAGGGACACACCTTCTCTGACCAATATATGAGACACTTGAGAGTCGATTCTAAGTGGTTCCGTCGGGGCTGCGATCGCACTGCAAAGTCAGACGGAGACCGTTAGTGGGCGGGGATATTACCGTCTTGGCTCAATATCCGACTCTTTTTAGATCTGGCAAACAATGGAAACACGCAAAAGGTGCGTGGACAGGGCTGGAAGCGAGCTGCGCGGAATGAAGAAACGTATATGCACTGTGATCCACTAGAGTCTAGAGTAGTATGGGCGCTCCAGACACGGCGTCCATGGACGTCGTTATTGTCTGGTAGCGAACCTGGTCTCGTTAGTTAATAGTGAGAAGGACTCCGAGACTCAAGGGGATCTCCTCGAGACCTGTATTGTTGATCAGTTGGGAATCAAAAAGTACCTACTTCGAGTTATATCGATGATCGATGATCTTTGGATGCTAACTGACGGGACTTTGAAAATGGGGACGAAATATTTAGGAGACAGGTTGTGGCGTAACCGACTGGCTGGGGTCACGTTTCAACTTTACGTAAATTATTTATTTAGATAAGTATAACACCTAGGACATGGTTCCGAAGAAAGCTAAATATGGCATAAAATGTTTAAATCAAAAATCGCACCCAAGTTCACGGAGGAAAAAAGTCAATATAATCATATTTTCTCAAGATTTAGAGTTTGTATCTGGTCAGCATCTACCATGCGCAACCACATGTGTCAATATTGGCACCAGGTATTGATCGATGATCAACCGGATCTTGCGTGACAAAATTTATACGACCAGCCCTTCATAAATTCCCCAGGGCCCAGCGCCATGAAAAGGCTCGAGATCCGGAAGTAACACGCCCGGTACGCATTCCACAAACACGATGACTCAAGTACTCACAGATCAGCCAATTGAAACATCCCCGTCAAAAGCTGTCCAGGCAATGCAGGTTCAGCGCTTTTTTTAGAGGAATTCCACAAGCTACTCGCGTCATGTGAACCATTCAACTCCACAACAGACCCGCACGGTCGCGGCACTCGTACTGCGAATGACGACTGCAGCCGAGCTAACTTACCATTCAGACTCCAGAGCGCCAGGCCAGATAAGATCACCCCTACAAGTCACCCCTATTTCAAACTGTTCTGAATATATTCGATTGTCAACTTTGGCATCGCATGCACTGCATGTGAAGGGTTGTTATGATCGTGGACAGATATACCGAACTGGTACGAGGGACGGAGCTATGCGCAACTCACAGCTTGTTATCAAAGACAGTCGCTGCTCGATATCACACGCGAGGGAACACTGATGCTTCAGCCACGCGTTTATTCTACTTCTATCCGCCAATTTGTAGGGCCTGAGGCTCACAGTGAAGAACGTATTTGTAATTTGTAAGGTCATCTTTTGGTTAGAGACAGTACGCTTGGCAGAAACGCGCGCGGAAGGAAGGAACGCGTTTTAGAGCGCAGGTGGGTCGGCGGGTAATTGTGGTTAGGCTGGAACAAGGTTTCACTAACCCTATCTCATGCCCTTCCACCATCTTGCGGCGGTCACGGTTGCCTTACTCCCATGCACAGCATTACTTCAATATTTCAATGCCCAACATAAATCCATTTTCATGATCATCTTAGGTGTGTCTCTTGCCTTTCCTGCACACATTCCTGTGCAGGCATATCGCCGACACGTGTGCGTGATTGTCCACCAGGTTGGGCAGAGGGGATTTGAAGAGCTGATCAAAATAGACTTCTGGAACACCTCCCGGCGCTTTTTCGAAGTACAGAGTTAAAAAAAAGTGACAGCGGTGAGTAAGTTCCCAGCGATGCTTGATTGGGATTAATTGCAAACGATGTCAGCATGGAGCATGAAGCTTTGAAGCTTGGTGGTCGTCAGATCCGATGAATTATGAGATCTTGAGCGTTTGACCACCATGAGGTTGTCACATAGACAACAAAACGCTTCTCGTTCACCATCCCGCATGGGCCATGAACGTTTCTCGTACTCTGCGGCGCTTTTATGGCGAAGGGCTCACTGATTCTCTATTGCCCACTCTTCTCTCTCTCACTAACAAGCTATGCCAGACCTCAAACCATACACTGGCCCTACTAAACTCGTTGTTGCGTTTGATATTGGTACGACCTTTAGTGGTATCTCATACTGTATCCTTGAACGAGGACGAATTCCCGAGATTCTTGGAGTCACGAGGCAGGTTCTTCATTTCTTTCTATTGATCTGTCTTGACTAGCCCTAGATTTCCTGCACAGGAACTAGTTCGCGGTGATGCCAAGGTGCCATCTCTCTTGTACTACGACAAGAGCGGCAATGTCATGGCGGCTGGCGCTGAGGTACTCGGTGAAGGCAAAACCGAGGCCGCGCTGACTGAGGGATGGACGAGGGCTGAATGGTTAGCTGTTACCTGCGTTGATGCATTTATTGAACTCATACTCATTCATGAAATCCAGGTGGAAGCTTCACCTTCGCCCGAAACATTTAGCATCCTCTATTAAACCGGACGATGATTTACCCCCACTCCCCCCCGGAAAATCTGCCGTCGACGTTCTCACAGACTTCATCAAGTATCTCTTCCAGTGCGCCAAGATCTACGTTCAGGAACGTCATCTCGCATTCACCTGGTCTTCCGTCGAGGATTCCATCGAGTATATCTTCACTCATCCAAATGGCTGGGAAGGTGTACAACAACAGCTATACCGTCGGGCGATTGTGCATGCCGGCCTCATCCCCGCTACGCCTGAGGGTCAATCTCGTGTGCACATGCTAACGGAGGGCGAAGCGAGCCTTCACTTTTGCGTCTCCAACCTTCTCAGCGCGGAGACAGCCACTCAAACCTCTCCGCGAGGAGTCGTGATCATCGATGCTGGCGGTGGGACCGTCGATTTAAGCATGTTTTCCATGACCTCCAGCCCGGTCTCCTGCGAGGAGATTGCTCCAGCTGAGTGTACGCAGCTATCGCCAACAGCAGAAATCCTACTTATTTCTTGTTAGGTCGGCTGCAGGGTTCGGTCTTTGTTACTCGCCGGGCTAGGGCTCTGTTACAAAGTTGGTGGCCTATTCCTTCTATTTCTTTGCCAGTGACTAACCCGAGAAACGCTGTAAACAGAAAAGCTTAATGGCTGGGAGCACTTCAACCCAGAGGATATAGCTGAGTTTACACGCGAATTCGACCAGTCAACGAAACTCGTCATCAAGAATAATCAGGAACCGGCTTATGTTAGGGTTGCCGGGCGTCGCACGAGTAATCCGAAATATAACATCTCATTTGGGAAGCTGAAGTTGTCGGGGTAGGGCTTCGTTCGACCTACGCGATCGCCACCGATCATCTAATTCTCCTCTAGTGAAGAGGCCACCGGCCTGTTCAATGATTCCGTTGACGCCATCATCGGCGCATTTGAGCAACAGCAGAAATCTGCTACGACACCAATCACTGTGGGTTTTATCTTTTCGAATAATTCATCATACTTATCCACATTTTCAGACGGCATTCCTTGTTGGGGGGCTCTCAACCAACGACTGGCTCTGGTCTCGACTCCAGTCGTATTTCAAGGAAAGGAACATCAACATTTGCCGTCCGGACAATCATATGTGTGTGCTTGTCTAGCATGCTCGTAATTTTTTTCTGACCTGTTTTCAGCAACAAGGCAGTTGCTAATGGTGCGGTGTTATCTCATGTTGATCGTGATAATCATCTGGTTGCCTCGCGAGCCGCACGCGCCACATATGGTGTGATTTGTGCCCTGGCAGTCAAGGCGAACGACGAGGAACACATTCGCAGGAAGCGCCAATGGGAAATAGATCCGACAGGCGATTGCTACGTTCCAGGATACTTCGAGTCGAAGCTTCGCAAGGTAGGCCTCCTTCGTCGAGTGGCTTGCGAGATATCAACGTAGAGTTGAATCCTATTGAAAGGGTGCTAGCGTTCGCGAGGAAATGGAATTTCGGGAATCATTTTCGCTTACAGAAACCAATCCGAAAGACTTTGGAACACAGGTTGTGCGCCTTGTGTGCTATCGAGGCGGTCTATCCGACCCGAAATGGGTGGACCAAGATGAATGCGAGTTCCTTTCACTCTTTTCGTCACATTCTCGTTCTGACGTGGAGCATCGTAGTGGCTTTCTCCCCATTTTGTATTATCCACGCGGATCTAAGCGCGGCTGTGAAGGATCTGGTTACGAAGAAGACAGCTTCCGGCCAGGTCTACTACCAACTAGATTATGATGTGATTGTATTGTTTGGGCTCACTGAACTTCAAGCGCACTTAGGCTGGAAGTCCAAGGTGAGTTATAAAGCCATTTCCCTTGCGGTTTGCTGATCGAACTCTGTTTCCAGGAGGGCCCACGACGGTGAGTTTCCGTAAATCTGTCTTGTCGCATTATCTAACTTGCCCTTCAGAATCCCAGCGCCGGTCTCATTTGAGACGTGAATTTCGCCCGTGTCGTTCGTTCGTTGCCTACACTATAGGCCTGAATATCTTTGTTGATTGCAGGCTGCTGGTTCAGCATACCTACGTTTCGATCTGCCAGTTACGGTCTTGCAAGACTCGTCCGCCCTCCCTCTATTCGCTTTATTGTAGTTATCCCCCATTTGTGTACGCCAGCCATCCTCGTAGTAAGGATCTTTAAAAATTTAGTCCTACACCCATCTTGTGTATCCCGCTATCAGAGGACGGAGCCGTATACTACCTACAGTGGGACTCGGGGGACCGTCGCTCTTCCAGGGCCGTTTAGGTGAACCACCAGCTATACCATTTAAAGGGAGTGAGCTAAAGTAGTGACCACGATGGGTATGCTGTGTGCGACCCAACGAAAGGTTGGTGATTCAGACATCATAAATTTGGGTGAAGGTGGGTGGGGAGAAGGTGACTTCTCATCAGCGAGAGCCATGAATTCATGACCTATGATGAGGCATGATCCCACGGATCAGTCGAGTTACAGGGACCTTTTAGGATTCCTATCAGCGTTTGCTCGTACCATGCTGGAACTGTAGTGACATCACAATAGATCCCAACCCTAAAGTAGGGTCTAGTGCCGAGGTCCAAAAAGGAGTTGAAAGGTCTGATGCATCAAAGGGTCAAGTCCACGTTATGGAGAGTCGAGGCTCGGATGCTACGAAGAGCAGAAAGATGTCTTTTTATGTAATAAATAAAAAAATTGAATGCATATCTTCAGCTACAATAACAAGCAAGAAGTACCACAAAGAGGCCGCTGCTCGAGCGTCTCGTTGGGTGCATACCAGATGCCAATTAGGGTCGGAGACAAGGAGCCAGATTCAAGTAAGAATATTCAGTTTGACGAAGTATAAGTCCCATAGATGTGTTCTGGAACACCTTGCAGCGATCTTTCATAAATAGGGGCTATATTTCCTGGATGAGTGGCCAAATTCAGACCCATGCCTTTTTTAAAAAATAAAATAAAAACAGCAATTGGTCTTGCAGATTTTCTCTACTAATGAGTCTACCCATCGAATACATCATTTTTATTAACAAGAGGAAAAAAAATCCTGATATGTTTCTAGGGTGTAAATATTTGCACAAAGGCAGGGATTCAATAAGCAACACTGATACCACCCTTGGCAGACAGCACACAATTATCCAAATCCAGGAAGGACAATCACAAGTCCATCGACATATATACATTCAATTACATGGGGATAACATACATGGACGAATGGCAATGGTATACGCAGTCATGACATAGTCCAGATCACTTTCAAGTTAACCCGACGAGACACCATTGCTCTGTTGCCAGACCTTCAAGTTCTGATGCGAGAAAGCGGAGCGTTCTCTACAATCTCCTCCTCCACTGCCTTTCTCTTTCTCGGTGGTCTCTCCTTAGTGATCTGCAGAGGGAGATCATCCTCCACCTCCCGCACTCTCCCGTTAGTGACGCGAGAAGGCTGAGTATCCTCCACGATCGAGTCCCCCACCATCACCGTCGTCCTTCTCGGTAGTCTCTCCTTAAAGATCTGCGGAGGCTGATCAACCTCCTTGTTCTTTCCTGGCGACTTCTCACTGGCGAAGGGCGAAGACTGAACACCATTCACTTTGTCAGCATCAATAAGAGTTTCCCCCCAGCGTGCTCGTACCTGCGTCATTACCCCCTGAGGCTCACGGTCAGGAAGGACCGGATGATTCTGGGTATTCAGCGTCGATAACGGGGGGCTCGTATTGCCATCGGTGACTTGGCCTCGGGAGGAGCCATCTGCCACGTCCCTCTGCGTCGGCAACGTGTCGAGTTGACTCCGTGATGTCTCTCGCCCGACTATGAGCTTTTGATTCCCCATCACGTTGAACTGAATACCCATTTCTGCACCGTCAGCCCCAGAAACACCTTCTGTGTGAATCAGGCTCATACCTGTGCTGCGACCTCTTGAGTAACAGGAGGATTCTGGCTCTCCACTGCCTCGTCGCCTCCTTCCACTATACTGGGCGGGACAGTCGACGAAGTTGAATCGACTTCACGGAGACCGCTCACGAGTTGGAAGTGTTGTTCCAACGTCCCCTGATGAGTGAAACGGTTCTGCACATCCATCTCCGAGGACGGCGTGTCGGGCTGGATGGCAAGTTTCAGTAAGGTCTGTAGACGGAATTCGGGTTCATACCTGTAACACGTTGGCCCGATGAACGGGAAGCTGGTCCGTCCCGCTGGGCAGAATTCCCCGTGCCGCTGGGTCCTGAGAAGTGGCAGCCATTCCACTCTGGTCACCGGCACTACCATTCGACAGTGAGTGACCGTATTTCTCACTCGTGGGGGCCTTTGGTGTCTCTAATGCCATGTCGAAAGGGTTGATGAGGGGAGCATCCTGACTATTCCAGCTAGCTATATTGGGATCCGGTATTGGCTCGCTGGCGTCGGGATTGCAACATCCGCAGAAGAATAAGGCTCTCAGGCGGGCAGATATCCACTTGGCGATGGTGTTCGGCATGATGGATGGACGCTCGCAAAGTTAGGGACTTCCTTGAACTTGACGAATGCAGGGAGAAATTTGAGCGGCGTTGGTTCAACGGTTAGGAAACAAATGTAAGGAACCCTCTTTTGTCGTACCTGATAGAGGGCATGTTGTGAAGGGGATGTGGGCAGTCTGTGCATGAGAAGTGCGGTGACCACAGCAAGGCTGCAGCATTGCTGCTTCCATGCTGGCTAAATAGACGCAGCGACTAGTTCAGACCCTGTGTTGGCTCGCTGCCGGCCTTCCCGGAATTCGAGGGTATGGCAATGGCCTATGCATATCCGGTGGTCGCAGCTCTGCGCCTCCGAGAACGTCGTAGGATACTACAGGGCTCCTGAGGATTGCGAGGCGAGCTTATCAGCGAACATGTCAGAGCAATTGCGCCACGATGATACCATTAATGTGATGCTATTCACATTCATTCCGTGCTTGTTCGGTTCGATCAATACTTGGTGGTGAAGTGAAGGTAATCGGCTCGGCTGCCTGTTCGGTTTACATGTAAGCAACATACGTAGTCAACGTGGGGTGTGGGTTGAAATCTATTCGCTTCCTTGAGTGCTTGAGCCCCCGAGGAAAACTGTGTTGACTCTTGGGGTGTTGCCTCGTTGTAAATAATCTCGGATACGACTCACGGTTGATGTCAACATGGCTTGTGTGACGCAAGGCCTCCCCGGATGAGACGGCGTTTAGATTCAGCTCGGAATTCGATCTTCAAGCTGTTCGGATCATCTGGGTTAGTTTTTAGAATAAGTTCAATAACTTGCATGAAAAAGGAACGGGCCCGGGATTCACGGGAAACGAGAAATACTGTAGTCTACGACACACATCGACACAAATGCAAGCGGATATAACACAACCTTGCGATCACTCTATGATTGAAGTCCATTCCAATCATTCAAGCTCCATAATGTACGCTGGGAATCCGTAGAGGGAGGAACACCAAAAAAAAATCGTGCCGGCACCGAACGTAATTCGAAGCTTCAGTCACGATGCACACTTTCCATGAATAGCTGGCACGCATTTTGACGCCTCCCTACGCATACATATATGTGCTAGGCTGAGTTGCTATCGTCATCCTCTACCACGCAGCAAGCCTCACCGTGCAACTCAGTGCACGCCAGAGTCCAGACCCTGAGTGGTGCCACGAGGCGGCGTGACCCCCTGCCAAAATCGATCTATACGTTGCAGTACTGTTCTTATAGACTGAACGACTGAGGTGCTGGCAGGCCGTTTCACACTTCTCCCGCACTCCCGTCACTACTGGTAGTCAGAACCATGCGGGACCGTATATCACTCATGCTGGATAGCATGATCACCGTCGTGGAAGAAGGTTTCTCCACAGATGGCATCGTATCAATACCAGAAACAGGTCTGGAGGACGTCAGGTATCCAGTTACTGTTAGTCTGGTTGACTGGCTCGACGATCGTGTGGTTCGTCCTCTACTCCTTCTACCGATGTGACAGCGATGACGTACAAGTCATGCTATTCAGGAGCAACTTCGGGTAGCCATTTCAAAGGCAAAGACTCGGTGAATCATTTTTCATTGAGACCCTTGTCTGAAGGGCTGACATGGGTGACGCCTAGCGTCTTCGGCAAACCAACCCCCCCAGTGGACCCGAGCCCAACCGAGCCCAAGTCTGATAGGCCTGACTCCGGAATCGGTTCGGGTGACAAGCCTGATACTCCTGAGGTGCCCCCCAACCCTCCGGATTCACCATCCCCGCCGGATCCGTCGGACTCGCAAGGCTCCATTCCCTTACAGGTATGAACACCACAAGGAAGGTTTTGCTGTGGCTGACAAGGAGGGTCTTCAATTTTCTCATATTAACAAGGAACACCCGCAGGATGATGGGAATGGGAACAACACTCAAACTCAGCACCGTCCCAGTAGTAGGGAGAGAATGCCAAGGAAAAGAGGCCAGGGGTCGAAGGGGTCGAGGGATTCAGACGCTGGTGAAAACCCGCCAAGGAAGAACACCGTGCACGAGAAGGATAAGGAAGGTGGTCAAATTCAACCTCTTCCCGCCACTCGGGAGAGTGCGCCAAGGCTTTTACGCAGGCAGGTTCCGGACGACAGTGCATCCCCGAATGTCGAGCCGAGTTTACCAATGACAGGCTTGGCCGCGGTAGTCGCTCCACCTACAGCGTCAGACCAGAGATTGACAAGGAAGGATACTGAGCCCCAGCCCCCCGCCAGTGTTGGGTCGAAATCACCGAGGAAAAGGAAGGAGGAAGCTATCCTTCGTCCAGAAAGTAACCAGGGGAGACAGCCCAGAAAGAAGGATGGCGATGAGGAGGGTGCCGGAGGCGGCTCGGGCCGAAGCATTTGAGAGCTGAAACGGACTGGTGGACATATCAACGATCATATCGGCTGTGGCTGTATGTTATCCACTGGCATGGACTTCCGTCATCCCTGCTTTCCCGTCCTTTAGTGGTCCTAATTAGGTTTTCTATTGCTTCGTCTATGCCTGTATGGGGGCTTCGGATGTCTCCGCTTTCAAGTTCGGGTTTTTCTGTAGTTTTGGTAGTCAGAAAAAGTCACGTCTCCTACTATCGGTTTTACTATCGGGCAACTTTATCTACATGGGAATTGAAAGAGTGGATACGAGTACAATAGCGTCGGGGAGCTGCGCCCGAGCCCTCTCAGCCAAAATGCACTCTAATAATGCATAGATCATACTCATCAACATTTGTCGCTTCCAACGCTAAGCATTATGGAAGAGGCTAGTGACTCTAGTCAACCACGGTAAGCACCGCCAGCTCGGCTTACAAAGCAGTACAAAGCCTGGGCTTGATTCCTTGGGTTGCAAAACACACTCAGTGGTTCACCACTTGCAACGGTATCACAACTCACGAGCTCGCGATTCTGCGCAAGTTCATCGATACGCTGGTCTTTCCTGCCTGACAGAATATATTTGTTTGTATACATCGATCAATTCACGTGGTGAGACAACACGTAACGGAGTTTCTCGACGAATCTACCACGAATGGCTCACGACCGCAACGCGTTGGTGTGTCCTCCAGAGCCATCTACAGTCCTACCTTCTGACCCACTCTTGATTGTATTAGTGGCTAACTGGACAAGATGAGTCGGTGGAAGTTAACCAGCGTGCATTGATCGACAAGGTGCTTGCGCGCTACTCCGGCGAGTTCACCGGTAAGAGATTCTGGCGGCGTTCCGCGGTGGTCCCTTCTCAACTTCAAATTCTTGATGGCATTAGTATTCCGGGAACTCCTCCAGAATTCAGACGATGCTCGGTCGTCCGCGGTCGAAATTCGCTTCGAGACTGCTGCATACCTACGTCGGAAGGACGCCGAGTCAGGAAACGTCGATGTACCGTCCCTCCCTAATCTCAAATCTACCCATGTATGCGTACTCGGTGCTGTCTTGCCGTTTGGTACACTCCTTTGTTGACTTCTCTTTGATCAAGGTCGCCCAATGGACGTTTAGAAACAACGGAATCACCTTTAGAGACGAGGATTGGTCACGACTACGAAAGATCGGTGAGTGACCCACTCTTTGACTTGAAATGCCCGTCCTCTAATTCGTCTCGCGCTACCCTAGCTGAGGGAAACCCCGACGAAGAGAAGATTGGCGCGTTTGGTGTTGGTGAGTGAAAGCCCGTCTGTCGACATGGCGGTGGACAAATGCTCGATTAGGCTTTTACAGCTTGTTTTCGGTGACGGAAAATCCGTTTGTATCGTCTGGAGGTACAGTGTTTTATATCTTCGGGGTTACATAGTTTAGCTTCCTTTTAGGTCACGGAATGCAATTTTATTGGAAGGATAACAAGGATCAGGTATCATTATTCTCCAGCACACCGCTTCTTCCCCTCATAGTATCACCTATCAGCTGAATGTCCGTCGCGGTGATCTCCCTTCCAAAGAAACCGCAGACCCATGGACAACGTTCGAAATGACGCTTCGAGAGGCTGGTCCTATACCACCGGCGTTTGACTTTATGCGATTTCTTGTGTCGTCAATCACGTTCATGGTTCACCTCAACGATGTCAGCGTGTATTTT
>JBBPQP010000988.1:0-14542 GCA_038092555.1 Boletus subgraveolens
ATGTATAGATTGCGCAAATTGCGACAAAGTGGGATCTGCCGTTGGGCTTACATTGGCATGTCGCGGTGGGATGAGAAGCTTACAGCCAAAACGACGCCGAAAAACAACGTGCGCGAGAGCAAGGAAGAGTTAGGAAATCGGTGGGGGGCGAAGGAGTTCACCTACCCGTCCGCCTCGTACCCTCTTTACCTAATTATCGGTGTTCGGAATAACCTTCCCTTGCGGGCGACTTAGGGATGGATAGATTTGGCGAAGAGTGGACGGACGAGTGGGTCCATTTTCATAAGGTCAAGGCTCGGCAAGGATGGGGCAGGCGACGTGGACGGAAGCATCGCCGAGGAATGGCGTGGACAGTGTCGGGGATACGGTCGCCTCCCCCTGAAATGGAAGGTGGCTGGAGGTAGTCGACGGAAACAGGCCCGTGGATGATGTAGCGAGAAATGGTGATTACTCCAACGAATGGTTGTAGATGGCAGAGCATCAGGCATTTTTGTCATCCGTCTCCGATACTGGAGTCGCTTCCGGCCGGGTCAACAGATCGTGGGTGCGGCGATACGGATGAGGGGGTTTCAAAAGTAGTGTGTGATCAGTAGGCATGGCAAATGTAGCAATGGGTCGCACCTCCACATCTCTATGGAAAGCGCGTCGATATGTGCATCGTGCCTGTCTTCGACCTCTACGCGACCCCCCTGCCCAACCTCGACTCCTGATCCTATCGTAGGCACCTCTCAGAACTCGAGGTGCGCTCAGGATGGATCGCGAAGGGAATGTTTCGGTGGTGTTCGGGTTGGCGTTTAGGGAAAAGGCCCGTGCAGTGCTGCGGTAGACGAGACAGGGTGATACGACGAGATGGACGAGCATTCCGGCTGTACACGCAAGTGAGGGTGGATGGAGATCAAGGATGGAGACGGCCCGGGGGGTAGAGGACACGAGGAAGATGTGTCCGTCAGGTGTAACACGACCAACGGTCATCTAGGGATGGCTTAGACGACAATGACCAATAAAATAACAACATAACATGAGATCGGCTCCACCTAAAAAATGAAAGGACGAAAGACTTACGATCGTTTCCACACATACACACATACCCGAGTCGACATCCCACGCCCGTACTGTAGAGTCCAACCCACAACTATACGCCAGCCCGTTCGATCCGGGCGCGAATCCGCCTTGGATGTGAAGTGAGACCTGAATACGACTGTGGGGGTTTTGCGTTTTTCGCCTAGTCCCTGCCAATCCTGCACCGTTTTTGTAGTCAGAAGAGGAAGCCAGGTCGGACGTGGGTCCCACTTCGTCTTGGGCGGGGGTGATGGTGCATCAGAAAGCCGATGAGGAGGTCCCAGGATGCAGCGAGGAGATGAAACCCGGTGTGATTAAACGAAATGGAGGAGAGGGGGGATGCATCGGATGAGAGCGAGACGCTGGTGAGACAAGCCATCAGATCATGCGAGGCCCTGGTGAAGCGCAGACTCGTCTCTGTGCCGCGTGTAGTTCACGAACAATCGATTGAACCAAAAGATATCGAAGAGACCTGCGTTGTGACGATGTCTGTGTTCTTTTTTCCCACTGAAACAGCTAGAGCATATGTGCGTAGACCGTTCGGCTCAGGGCACACAGTATGTATGCATAGATTTTATAACGAACAAGCATCGTTCCGAAGGGGCATGCTCCACCAGGGAAGGTGACGATTGACGGAGGGGAGCGGGTATCGATGCGATGTAAATATATAGATTGTGCATCGTGCGAAAAAAGGGGGATCTGTCGTTGCGTATACAATCGCATCTCACAGTGGAATGAACAAGTTAGAGTGAAAACGACGCTGAAAACCAACGTGCGTGAGAGTAAGGAAGAGCTAGGACATCAGTGTGGGTGGCTACCTACCTGTCTTCCTCCATCCAACATTGCACTTGGCCTTGTCTACTCGATTGTCGGTGTCCAAAACACAGACTGATGGGACACGAACAGCCTCGGTCCTAGCCCTATACACCTGACCCGACAGCGTGAAATGCGGCGGTGAGTCCATCAGTATACAATCTGACATCGGAAGCCGTCTCACCGGCGGGCCTCCAGGCTGAGTGATATCAGCGGGGCCAAAACCTGCAGCTAAGTCCTGACTAGCATGGTTTTTAGAGGAAGAAGACCTTCGTGAAGGGAGGAGCGAGACTGGGATCCCCGATCCTCTCTTGCGTATAAAGGTCACGTAGACAGACGACTCCCACGCGACAGAGGTGCGAACGGAGCTGGATATCTAGGTGAGACAGTTGGACTCTACGAGGTATCTCCCCGTGCGGGTGGACGGATGGGGAGTCCATTTTTCATAGGAATGTCAGCAAGGATCGGGAGGAGACGTGGACATGGTGTTGAGAACGTCGCCTTTCCGCTCAAAAGGAAGACTGCAGGAAGATAAATTTTGTGTAGAAAAGCGGATAGGAAGTTAGCGGACGAGGACAAAGGACAAGGACATTGGTTTGGTGGCTGTGTTTCAAATTCATTGCTCAACATCGCCAAACAAGATCGTTTTCGAAGGCGAAACTTTGTCTCGTTGCTTATGGTTTACCTGAGACTCGTCAGTCCTTGTCATATCACGGCTGCAGGACTCGGCCCACGACGAACGTGAAATCCGCATTGGACCCGCCCGCGATATACCATACCACGCACAAAGCCCGTGCGCATTCCAGAACGTTCCCCAACAGGGAGCACTCATATACTCCAGAAGAATGTATCTCAGTTCACCACATCTATTCATATGTATGGGCATGTTTCCGGTACAGCGTGCGTTCGTTGCTATAACCATCTGACGGGTGAACGTCGTAGACAGTAGGTGCCTAACTCTTTCGTTCACGCACGCTCCTTGTTGACGTTAACAATGCATTCGAACGCCCGGCTAAAAGTTCCCGAGTTCATCATGAATAGCCTGTACTGCGGGCATCTACATATTCAGTCCATCTACCCGTGCACAGGACCCGCCGCTTGATGTCGCCCTTGTCAGATTTGCGGCAGTCTCGGTCCCAATCCGGAGTATCAAACGTTTGAATATACCAGCGCGTCCTCTTACGTCACTGGCAATGGAACGTCCACTGTCGGATCGTGCGATGACGCAGAGCATTCTTTTACTTGGACCCCATGAGTGAGTGAGTTGCGCTCTATCGGTTATGTGTCGGCTCCGAGTATTAGTTAATGGCACTCGACGATGCTAGGCATATCTCTAAGGAGACCCATGTTATCGTGGCTGAAATTACAATGAAGCCTTGGACGAGTGTCGTGTGGCCTGATTGACGCAGATTTTCTTGTTGTGGGCGTCCTTCTCAACGACACATACAGATACCCCCTTTCAATTGTAAAGTTACGCGCGTCATTTCCAGCAAGAACTCTCTGTTCGACTCCCCAATAGGTGGTGTACTTCTCCCAGCAGTGTCGTTGGCAACGGATCGTCGGTCAGACCTTATGCGTTATGTTTATTGGATTCCAGGGTGAGTGGCGCTTGATCGGTCTGGCGTCAGGTACGAGGATAGTAGTTAACAACACTCCCCGATGCTAGGCATCCCGCGAAGAAACTCATCGTATCATGGCTGGTTTCTCATTGCGCATTCCTTTCAGTTACAGATAAACGTTACCGTCTTACATTCGCAAGGCTACGCGCGTCGTCTCCAGCACTATGACGTAGCGTAATCTCCAATGATATGTCTGAAACTTTCTTCGATCCCTAAATAGGTGGTGTATATTCACCATTTCGGTCAAATGTTCGTCTTTTCCTCGTTCCAGCAATCCGGAGTAATGTCTCTGTGCACTAAGATCCTTACATCGAGGGAAAATGTCATGGGTCCCAGGCTGAGGAACCATGATCGATTGATCTCAAAGCCATCTCAAGAGATCCACTCAGCCCGGCTCCAGAAGCCCGAGGTATGTACATCGCACGCTGCGCATTCAAGCACAGAACGCGATTCATCCTCAGCACCGAATGAATCGTTATGACCGCACATCCTCAACAAAATTGTCGGCTAAACTTATCGTCGCGTTCTTCAGCATTTTTCGGTGTCCTGTATACATGCCAGGTCCGCGCACCAGCTGTACTGACCCAGGAAACCAACCATGGTAGCTCCCAGCGACACAGCAAGGATCCAAAATTCTTGACACCACGCGCGACGCTGAATATTAAGGTACAACTCTAACGCGGATTTTTCACTTAACGGCGCGCGGATACGGTGAGACTGTGAGCACTCGAGTGATTGATGTACAATATCTGAAACTAGCAAAGGGTCCGTCGGATGTGTTCGTGTTCGTGAGCTGAATTTCGCCAAATAGCTTGATCAGGCGACGGCGGCCCACATCGTTTCATCATGGTAATTGACGGAGCGACCCCATCTACTTCCTCATTCTCGTACAGGAACGTCCGAATGGAACATTTGAATTCAATCTCGGGGGAGACTTGTCTTTCTTGTTGGTGCGTCCAGTTGGGTGCAGATTTCACCCTGTCTGACAAAAAGGAGTAAATACCGTACTCATCTACATTCCCAACCGGCACTTCTCCGCCTGTGTTTACAGTCCAGCTCGGGTTGCGAACCAAAGTAGCGCCCCTCGTCAAGTTTGGATGGTATCGAAATGTCGAACCCTCGGTGGTTCCCTTGCGATCGTGCATCCAAAGCCAACCCTGCAGACAATACGACGAATGAACGAGACATCATTCGAGCACATGGACCGATGGATTAATGCCGTGCGTGGTGGGAACAGGACAACTATCGGGTGCCTGAGCTCACGCCTTCCACGACATGGGGTCGTGATGCTCACCCATATCCTTGTGATAGTAGCCTCTTGTCCCGTCGTATACGCTGTAGTAAGCACCCGAGGAATGTGAATAACATTCTAGTTTCCATCAAAGCGCGGCATAGGTCCTGAAAAGGTTCGCCTTACAAACCAAATCACGAATGTAAAAGAGAAGCGCCATCGAGATAATCGAGCTTTGAGATATAAATAATACACCGAGATCCGAAGGAGGCATATGCATAGGTAAAATAAATATTTCGGATCAGAATTTGGAGTACACCATCCGGTTTTTTTCACCAATACCCCAGCGCTTGTATGAGGGGCGGGAGCGGACAAAAGTTCCTTTCGCGTGGAAGGCTTCATAGCCACACTCTCGTTTTTCTGTCAGTTGCTTCATCTCATGGTTTCCGTACGTCCTTTCATTCATTCGTTTTCGTTTTTCGTTTATCTCTTTGCTTTCACATTTCGTTTAGCAGTTAGAGTTCCCTTTCTGTAATGTCGGTGACTCTTTTGGATCCAATACATCCGGATAGGCTTGCACACTAGTTGAAGGCTTCGATTGAACTTTGAAAGCTTCGGGAGCTGGTGTGCACGGGCCATGCTGCATGGAAGTCCCAGCCGGTGATTTTTCAGAGCCCCCCCATCCTCCCGCCCCCCTTGAATCAGCACTACAACCATCAACTGTACCACCCAAGCACTTTTTCTGTATTACTCACTATGTCTCACCATACCCATTGTCGTGCTTGTTCTTGCACGGGCTTTCTTCCTATGGGGGTATGTATCATCTTCTGTCAATTACGTTTAGTGCAGATCCATTCAAGACGTGGCGTTCATCTAGCTTGGGCAAGATGAATGCGCTTGCACCCATTCTGAAAGGGATCATCGTCCCCCTGAGATCCCCTCAATTCCTCCTCGCTTATGTCATGGTGATCGCCTTTTCGCAACGGTGGGTTTCTCTGCTAGTAATGCCATGCTCCTTCCTTATATTGCTTGTAGTCTGATAACCCACCAACCGTTCGCTCAACTTGTACATTCTGTAATCAACCTTATTTTGTTCATCCCAATGACCAAACCGAATCCAATCTCCCTCCAACGACTCCTCATGCTCATCTTCCTAGTCTTTTGTCAACCAGCGCACCTGGCACCTGGAATGCCAATAATACCAATAGATTGTTACTGTCTGCTGGCAACTCCACCCTTTCTCCGCTTACGGTATCAGGAGGGTCATCCACCGGTTCCAATAATATGTCCTTGCAAGCATACCTTCGTCCCATCGGTTCTCCGCTAATGTCTGTATCAACTGCTACCTTACCTCCATTAATACAATGACTTGGTCCTTTCTCTCCTTGGAATCCCCCTGGCCCTCCTCCGGCTGGCTCGACGAATGATCGCCGTGTCAATCGTGCTGCTACTGCACGTACTCGTGGAGTTACAACTTCTCCATTCCAGTCGCTCACCCCTGGACAACATCGTCAGGGCTCTACCAGTGTGCAACAAGTGCAGTCACGTCGCTCTATGTCATCTTCTCGTCTCCCCCGTGGTGTTTCTGCACGCAAATATGTTGTCATCATTCATCCAGAACCTGTAAGTTCTCATCACATCATCAAGATGTACCATCACTTAAGTGAAGCTATGCAGGCATATGGAACAATATCCACACAGAGTGGCAGCGCTTTCAATATCCTCAGGGCACCTATTCCACAAAAAGTAGCGGGCTTTCTTGACCAAGCCATTTTGCTTAACCTTGTATTCACATTCGAATGCTATGGTGAAGACGATACCCTAGTGGAACAACAGCTGAATACTGCGATACATTCCCACCTTTCCCACTATGGTTTCAGGTTCTCTCAAGCACTTCCCTCAGACGGAGCTGAGTCGATAGACTTTCCCAGATCCTTGACTCGGTCCATTCCTTCAGCAAGCTCAACCCCTCCGAGTCTACTTGATGACTGCATACCATCCGACTCACCCGAAGATGATTACGAGTGGAATTTTCTCAACTCTTACAAGGGTCAGCGTAAAGAAGCGGTTGGAGCCAAGTTGTCCTCTTCTTCCAAGCCTGCAAAGGAGATGACCTTTTTTGATCTCGATAAGATTGGTGGTCGGCTACCTTGTCCTCTGGCACCATATCAAGGCTTTCTCCTTCTCTTTATCTGTAAGTTTTGGGTCATGTGTTGATGTTCCCTCCTTCTAATCTCCCTGAGTTGTTTAGTGCCCACTGGCCGTAATCTTGTTATTGGCCCTTTAGAAGGGCAGGGTAATAGTCATTTATGTCTTGCAATGCGCTTGTGGAATGGGTTTACGCAAGCAAGTCTTGATGAAGTGTGAAGGTCCATTGAGTGCACTAATGAATGTTTCCAGAGCAGCGTATGGGATATATTTATCTATTTGTTGGTTCAGCTGATTGACATTATTTCTCAGATTCCTCCGACGTTGCCTGCTCCAGCTCAGCAGCTCCAGGAGCCTCCAATAACATTCGTAGATCTGCTCGGTAGAGTGTCCCAACCTCACATACCAGCGCAACCACTCTCACCACCACTCTCACCACTGCTTACGTCGCTATCCCGCCTACCACCAGAGCAACTTGAACAATATCCACCCTTAGAAGCAGTTCGTTCTTGGCGCCAACACATTGACCGTGCCATTTCTACCGCAACAGAACCATTCACATCTCAAGAAACTCGCATACGAATCATGGCGGAAACTCCTAGTGACGCTGCACGAGGTTTCTTTGATTCATGCCTGAGTTGGTGTGGATCAGGGTTCGGGTTTAGCATCTCAGAAGATCTGGGCTCCGTCTCACTTCCTTCTCGAACCATGCTTCAAAACTGTAATCCCATGACGATCACCTTTGACAATGTCAGCGTAAGCATGTGAGTACCCAGCTTATCCAGCGTATATTTGCTCACCGAGCTCAGTGGCGATGGCATTGGCGATGGGCCATTGCGCTCTTTTTGGGCTGCGCTGATGGATCCTGTTGTAACACGATCCAATCACTGGCAAGAAGTCGGAGAAGATGGGTACTATGTACCTGTTATTACCAGTCTTCCACCGTCTGATGAAGACCTGCAAGCCTTTCGGGCCTATGGTTTAATTTTTCGAACCGGACTTATTTGGGGCATGGACCTGTTGCCTGTTTCACCTGCGCTCATCTCTTATGTGATTTCAAACTACCAAGCAGCCACTGATTCAGAATTCCTCAAAGCGATTCTTCCACAAACTTTTGCTCGACTTTCGACTTGGCCACCACCCTCAATAAATGACGAAGTTACAGGCTCATCCCATCTTAGTCTCTTTCCTGCTGCTGACCCATACACTATGATCCTCGAATACGATGGAAACATATCAGTATGTTGTACCACCCATACTTGGTTCCATCTTGATTACTAATCTTTGTTGTCCAGATCAACCAGCTCCGTAATCTTTCTCCTGCACAATGCGCTGTATTATATAATCAACTGCTCGCTTTCATGGTCTTTAAAAGTCAGGCTGCAAGAGCTGACCCAGGTCACGCAATATATGCAGCGTTGTCTTTAGCATTCACCGAGTGTGTTTATGGGGGAGCACCATTCCGAGACATACATTCACACTGTTTTCATTTGAGTATGTTGTGATAATTTTTTTTGACAGTCCTTTAGTCCCGTGGATAACAGTGCTATCTCCCTGAAAAACATCATTATTGGACTGTTTGGGAATTGCACTGTATCCTCGGCTGATCAAATTCTTGGCCTTCTCCGCCCAACCACCCCAGCATTCACTTCCAATAGCACCGGTTTTGACCCCAGATTGGACTATCCTGCGCTTGCAATCAAGTGGATGCTTCATCTCAAACGCTACCTTGGGGGCTTTGGTGTACCGAGGGGACCTGACCATGCAATTCTTTTTGACGAAGAAGATAACCAAGATCCACTGTTTCGTTTGAAACTTTTTCTTCAATGCATTACAGGTAGTGCATTCTTACCAGTTGACCCTTTACGAAAAATCAGTGTGCGTATTACTAATCACTGGTCGCTGGTGGCTTACTACCATTAATGCTGACTGCTGCGCAGGTGAAGTTTATCATCCATAGTGCACAGCCTTTTGCAGCAGCCATCGTGAGTCATTTTCTTGAATCAACTTCCCAGATCACTCATTAGGCTTATGCTATCTAGGGACTTCACATTCATACCTGCTTTTACACCATTGATGTTCTTTTGAATGCTGAGACGGCCCAGATCATTGATCAAGATGTTCTTGCTGATGTATCTGTAGCTACTGATTTCGACCGGTGGTTACACTCTGCTATTGGTGGCATGGCATCCTCTGTGTACAATACTGCCTAAATGTATTCGCAACCATACAGCATTTATTCTAGTCAATGCTGTATGTACCCTGCGAGGAAGAGATTGCTACTGCAATACCTAGCACTTCAATCCAAAGCAAGCGACGAGACTCCATGTTTGCATGTGTGTGCTCGAGCAATGGTTGAAGACGGCGAGCAAACTGCTGCAATTGCATTTGATCTGGAAAAGGACAGAATGTATCGGGGACATCGACATGAGAGAGTTGATCAGGTTGGTTCAAGATAAAGGAATTGTCATCATTTGGATCATACTGTGTTAGCGAGTTGTTGGTGGTATCATGGTGAGAGCGGATGTGATGGTTATCGAGTTCTTGCCAGTCAACCCCATACTCATCGATATCGCCAATATCTGAGTCATCGTTGTCACCCAGGTGAATGCTGCGCTGACCGCACTCAATTACGCCCTCCAGAAACATGGCATGAGGGGAGAGATGTTGTCCACCTCGCTGCTGAACAACATGACAGTTCCATGTAGCAGCCCATTGCTCGGCTTCCTCATTGATCATGGATAGAAAGAGCTCATGTAACAACCAGAGGTGAGCTTGGTTGTTGATATCGAGGCCATTCGAGGCTTCGAGAGCTTGAAAAAATTGTTTCCATTTGAGACCTACCCCACTCGTGAAATCCACCCATAGTCGTTCAATTCAAATGTTGTGAACACTCCTGTAACAATGCAGTTTGAACTCAATGATGGAATTCACTCCCACTTAGCATATGCACATACTGGCCCCAGATATAGGAACCTCGTTCAACACCCCTCACCTCTTCCATGCGAGCGGCAACCAGTAGATTCTCGGTACCATGATCACCATGCACATGACTTGGATAGCCATGAACAGCCGTGATATCTTCAAATAGTTGAAGGACAGTCTCTGCACGGTTATTATTTGAGGCCCGAATTCCAAGGATGAAACGTGAAAGCCATCAATAAATGCATGGGTAACAATCCTCCACCTAATGAGACCTAAGGATTAATAACCCAATATTGCCCTTGAGTTAGCACAAGCACGAAACCTAAGGGATTGATGAGCTACTACATACCATGCTGTCCGTCATGATGAACGAGTGCCATGGGTCCAGCAACCTTGTATATTCGCCTTTGAATGTGACGGGGCCCAAATGCAGCCACAGGTGGTCCAATGGCGCGAGTGTAGGATGCTTCCAGCTGACTTCTAGGTACTCGATGACCTAGCTGCAAGAGATACCCATCGATCATCCTGCGACCAAATGACGGAAATTGCTGATATATTGATAAGATTAAAGTGTCGAGCTGATCATCGGACAAAGTGGAAAGGTCCGACAAGGATCCATGCCTGTAAACACGAGTGGTTGTACCATCAGCATGCACCTCAGTGGTGGTCACTGGTGGTCCAGGCTCAGATAATCCAAATTCAAGGAGGCGGCGTCGGATTGTGCGAGGATGACAACCATACAATTCAGCAAGATGAGTGCGAGTAACACGACGACCAGATGTAAGAGTGGCAAGGTCATTTGGGTTGATATTGATTCTTGGCCGTCCGAGACCATTGCCTTCTACAGTGGATCCAAGCTCTGGAAGAAATGGGGGAATATCGGGGGCTTCAGATGATGTGATAACTGCATTATCGAGTGACTCGATCATGCAGGCAATACTCGAAAGAATAGTTTCACAATCATTCAATGTGAACAAATGAAGGTGCTGATGGTTGATCAGACTCGGAAACAGGCCTCAACAAGTTACCTATACATACCTGTTGAATATGAGCAATGAAATGCAAACATATCCGCTTCTGTTCATTGAGATAAGCAGCATCTCCAAGCTGAGTTCGGAGGGTTCTTGTAACCTGTGTCCCCAGCTCCTGAAAGGCTACATGGATGTTTCGTAGAACTAGCTGTGCATTATCCTCAAAGGACATGATGGGAAGCGGACCAATAATAAGACACAAATAAAATGTGTGTAGTGAGCGAAGCACAGGTCAGCACAGGTATATGATCAGAAATGTAGATTAGACTTTTGCTAGTGCGGTTGAGCTGCGCCACAAAGATTGATGCACTTATATTTATGTTGTCATAACAAAGGATATGTGACCGTTTATTAGCAATCTGGACTGCCTTACCCATGTACTGAGATGCCAGCCGGCTCAACAGTGTGGAGAGCGACATGAATGAGACACAAGCTTCACGCCGATCGAGGGGCTCAATTGCTACTGTCATTAGGGAACTGCATGGATAAACCCGCGGGTGCCCACAACCTTACCTGTACCCGTGCCGGCCGAGGGTACATGCCCATTGCTATGGGTACTGGTGGGGTCGCAGGTTTACCCACGGGTTTGCCATACTGGGGGGTGAGTGTGAGTGTATGAAGAAGAACATGGGTGAGGGACAAACTCGAACGTGAACAAATTCTAACACGAACGGCAATGTTCGTGTTCGCGTTTGTTCGCGTTCGAGTTGTGGCGAGGCGAGGGGGTGGCGAGAGGAGAGGAGAGGACGAGACGAACACGAACACGAACAATTGTTCGTGTTCGTATATGGACAGGGGTGAGGGACGAACTCAAACATGAACAAATTCGAACACGAACAGCAAGTTTGTGTTCGCGTTTGCTCACATTTGAGTTGTATTGAGGTGAGAGGGGGTGGCGAGAGGAGAGAGGACAAGACAAACATGGTCACGAACAATTGTTCGTGTTCGCGTTTGTTCACATTTGAGTTGTGGCAAGGTGAGAAAGGGTGGCGAGAGGAGAGAGGACGAGACGAACACGAACACGAACACGAACAATTGTTCGTGTTCACGTTCGTGTTCGTATATGGACAGGGGTGAGGGACAAACTCGAACGCGAACAAATTCGAACACGAACAGCAATGTTCGTGTTCGCATTTGTTCACATTTGAGTTGTGGCGAGGCGAGAGGGGATGGAGAGAGGAGAGAGGGTGAGGAGAGAGGACGAGGATGAGGGCGTCGGATGAGGGAGGTGTCGGGTTGAGCGCAAGAACGGGGATGAGGAGGGCAATGGTAAGGGTGAGGGCGAGAAGAACGACGGTGCAACGTGCACGATTGTGTACATTGTACCGTCATTCCACCGTCCCCACCAGGCAAATGGGGAGGGTAGGCAAGGACGAGGATGGAGGACGAGAGGATAGGACTAGGGCATCGGGTGACTCATTGCGCTATCCACCCAACCTCGTCTCCCATCATATCAGATGCTGGCACCATCGTTCTGGCACTCCCAATCGCCCTCGATGTCTTGACTTGACATGTTCGTATCACCATCGTTGTTGTTCATATTACCTTTGGTGCGCTCCTGGTCACTGTAGGAATTGTTCACTATGACCATTTCGCCACCCGGGTTGCTTGTCGCATCTGCGCACCCGGTTCTTGTGCCAGATCTTCTCATATTGTCCTCCCCAGTCAATATTCCTCTTCGCCCATACCTCCTGGGCGCCCTCTCAACGTGTGTTTCCGGCGATGGAATTGTTGACTGAGGTGACAGACAAAAGTACAATTCAAGAAATAATCCAGATAGGGACGAGCATGCAAATTATCACATGGCGCGGGACAAAGAAATAGGCATCTGGGTCATTGACATGCTGAATGTCTTTGCAGTTAGCCATGTAGAGTGCAATCGGCCATGTGACCAAGCTGACCTTGAATGACCTGGGACGTCGACCACGAGACAAAACAGGGGTCAGAGGTGGCATGCAGTCAGCATGAAATGACCCACCCGTCGGCTGGGATGACTATATGGGGCTCATAGACAGCTTTGGAATATGGACGTAGAAGGGTAAATGCGGTAATTTAGGATCGTCGACGAGGAGGAGCGTGTGAACACTAGCGACAGGCCTGTCGCTAACTTCAGAGTTCCAGGGCTCACGCTGATGACTAAGCTTCACGTCTTCAGTGGCTCGAGTCAAAGGTCTGCCATGCAGATAAATATTTCGTCACGTGACTTCCGAAAACGAAACAACGAAACAACGAAACGAAAACAGAACGACAAAGTGAAAACAAAACTATAAGGAAAAACGAAAAACGAAAGAGCGAAATTGAAAAATTGAACAATGAAAATAAATATAAAAAAGGAAAGTGAAAAACCAACACGAAAACGAAAAAACGAAACGGTGAAAAGGTGAAAAAGCGAAAACAAACACATATCAAATTACTGAACATTTATTCAGCCCAACCAAACCCAAAAAATCCATTTGTCCGGCCAGGTCCGTCATACGCTTGTGCTCATCCCTGATTTCTACCCAAAATCCTCGTTCAAACCTGACGTGTTCTATCTCCCAACGGTTCGAGCCGGATCCCCTCCGATTCGTTCGCGTCCCCTTCCACGGCCTGATCCTGCTCCGGGGGGACATCCGCGAACGCAATCGCAGACACGGCCGCGTTTTGACTGGCATCGGGTTGTGACAACACACCGAATCCGCTGTCAATCCCCTGGCACCCGCGACGGGTGTCACGGTCATACATCTCTCGCACGTTGATGATAAACCGAGGCATCATGGGGCAGATTGATATGTAAATAAACACAGCCAGGAATAACGCCAAAGTGCTGTTTGGCGAAGCCGTGTTTGGGAATATGCTAGCAATATTGAAAAACATGTTCCTAGTCGTTCAGAATGAAACAACGGAGTGGTTAGATTGAGGATGACGAACGAGATGGTGTAGAAAAGCGATACGCACACAAAGAAATAAAGAATTCCATCTCTCACGAGTTGTTGCATGTACCGATTAGGCTGCCACTGCTTGGTTGCCTTGTACATGTCGACTGACTGCTTCACAGTTTGCACGACAGCGAGAACCAAGAGTGTAGCACCGAGAATAAACCGCGGAATTCTAGCATACAAGTAAAGCAGTAATGGGCCGGTTGTTGAGACATTGCAAAAAGAGAAATCATTCAGTTGAACAACTGTGACTAGAGAAACAGATGCAGGATGACGAACGGCCGCCTCCATGAGACGTAGTGACGTGTACAATTCAGTTCCGGACATACCTGGGAAGTAGCCATTCGGATTGTTGAGTATGCCTGCAAAAACGAAGGAACAAATAACTTGTGGAACATAGATGAATAGGAGGACCCAAAGAATTGTTTTCGATCGATTCCACATTGCATACACCCGCAGGATCATCACATCTGTAACTTAAATCACGATTTGGGCAAAGAAATCAGGAGGGTACAGTAACTTACAATCAGCAGCTGTAACGAATATTTCATATGTCCAGCCAGATACCAGATTTAATACGGTACCTTTGGAACATTCTTGTGTTTGTGAGTGTGGCGGGGATGGTAAATCGATCCACTTACACCTATGGAACTGTCATCAATAATTTTTTTAGTTTGAATTTAGATGCATACATCTACCGGAAGATGGTCGTTATATTAAATATATACAAGGAACAAAGCAGAAACACTGACTGCGACAGGGCCAGGGACAAAGGTACTACCCACTGTGAATGCATAT
>JBBPQP010000989.1:0-14537 GCA_038092555.1 Boletus subgraveolens
CTTCCAAGATGTTGTGGAACCATCAGCCTTTCTCCCCAAGAGACCCCTTCCCCCTCCTCCCCCATATCCAGAGATCCCCCTGCTGGACCCCTCCCAACCCCTCACCATCTCCTCAGGCATGCCCACCATCTCCTTTTCTCGGCAGGCCTTCCATCACAGCCCCCACACTCTATTCCCTCCCCATTGGGAGACCCTACAGTCGTCTGTCTGCCCCTCCACATCTACATTTCTAGTGGGACCAGTAACCAGTCGGGAACCACTGGATTGGATCCCGGTCACCCAGCTCCAATCATGGACAGTGGTCCCCAGCCTAACGTGGACCCTATATCCCACATATCCACTCCCCATCCCGACACCCCTGCTATATCCATGGAACACTTGGAGCACACCCAGTGTGTTATGACTGGAGTAACAATGGGACATGTTCATGTATGTGTTATCTCGTTCCTACTCTTGGACATCTCTGAGTGGAGTTAAGAGTGAACGTCCTGACATAAGTCAGTAGTACTGGGACTGGCCCAGAGTCGGTAGAGTGGAGGATGAGGCTGAGGTGAGGCGAGGCATGAGGGAGGGGATCTCAAGGAACAAGTTGACTACATGAAGAAGTGTATATCAAGGTTAAGGAGAGAAGTAAGTACAAGTGGTGCTCCAATATATATACTGAGTACTTTAGGGCTGGTATCGGAGTCCTAAAGATAAATAAGGAAATGGACACATCACATCGCATAGCATGTGAGGTAAACAATCATGATATAAGGGGATACATATAGCCTGCGAGAGAAGGCTATAGGGAGGCAGTGTCTATGCGAGTCAAGAGGACATAAGTAAGAGTCAGAGGAAGAAATGGGGAAACCCAAGAGGCGGTGAGAGGGGAAGTATCCAGAGGTGGTGGTGGAGATGCCTGAGGGCAGTGGAGTATAGCCTCATCCCTCAAAGAGAAACTCATCTAGTAGGTCAGCCCAGGTAGAGGCAGGAATCTGGTAGTCCTGAAGGTCAGCGAAGAGTTTGGAGAAGAGGGTAGTGCCGGGGTGGTTGAGATGGGAAGGAGGGGTGACCAACGAAGGGACTGGAGTCAGCAGATAATGATGAGGAGGCAAATGAGGAAATTGGTTAGGAGTCTCCTCAATCGTAACATGATGCTTCCAATGTAAACAGCTGGGGCATATTCAGCAGGACTGCCCCTGGTACTGGTGCCACTTTTGCTGGATTGTTGCCCTAGGACATATCATGTCCCTCTGCTCCAACCAATGCTGTACCTGATGCTACACCCATGACCACATCTGGTCAGATTGTCCCCATGACATCCCGGACTCCTCCTGGGATCTCACCAACTATGAGGTCAATGAAGGAGATTGCAGCAGATAATGTTGAGTCTGAGATGGTACTTCAGATCAACGAAGGGGGTAATGTTATGATTGAGGAGACCCCTAACCAATTTTCTTCTTTGACTCCTCCTTGTCATCTGCTGACTCCAATCCCTTTATTGCTCACTCCCCCTTCCCACCTCAACCACCCTGGCTCCTTTCTATTTGCTGAGATCTTCCACAATCTTCAGGACTACCAGATCCCTGCCTCCACCTGGGCCAACCTGCTAGACAAATCCCTCTTCAAGGGATGAAACTATCTGGCACTGCCTCCGGACTTCCCCTTCCCTCACTGCCTCTCAGGTTTCCCCTTTTAACTTATGACTCTTACTTACATTTCTTGACTTGCATAGACATTGCCTCCTCATAGCCTTCTCTCGTAGGCTATTCATCTTCCCCATTTATCCTACTTGTTATATCATGTGCTACACGATGTAATGCATCTATTTCCTTATATATCTTTAGGGCTCTGATACCTGTCCTAAAGCACATACTATATATATTAGAGCACCACCTGTACCTCTCTTCTTTCCTAACCTTGATATACACTTCTTTATGTAGTCAACTCGTTCCTCGAGGTCTCCTCCCTTGTGCCTCACCTCCTCTCTGCCTTATCCTCTATCATTCCAACTCTGGGCCAGTCCCAGTACTGCTGTCATTAGACCGGCTGTTCACTCTTAACTCCATATGGAGGTGACCAAGACTAGGAACAAGATGACATGGTCACGAACATGTCCCATTGTTACATCAGTCATAACAGTGAGGGGGTCTAGTTCTCTGTACAGGAGTAGAGAACCTAGAGATGAGCCAACATTTGCAGGCCATTGGAACAAGGTCAGACAGTGAGGTCAGCTGTCCAGGGCAGGGGCAGGAAGGGGGTTCCTGCATGGAGGTCAACAACTGGGAGTTGTTGACGATGGACCGATGAGCTCTTGTAGGCTCAAGGGTTGATAATGGCAGTGGAGTCCTTCAATGAAGGAGAAAGGAGGGGAGGGCAAGGTAGAGATCAAGCAAGAGGGGATTGCAGGGAGTGGATGATGAATACCACAAAAGTATACTGTAAGGTAGTACACTTTAGGTATCAGATCAAGGTTAGAGAGAGAGAGGTGTTAGAGCAGAGCTCTAACTTATATATCCCAGCCATAAGGGCTTTAGGGCAGGTACATATATCCCTATCTGGTAATGGTGGTCCATGTGCAGTCTAACCTAGTATGGTAAGAGTTCTATCTGTAAATGGAAACCCAACATCTGTGTAACAAGGATAAAGACAGAAATGGCAGGAGGGTGCTGCCATGGGAATGTCATGATCATGGGGATGCATTGTGGGAATCATTGTGGTGTGACGCATTGTGATGGCACATGAGTGGTCACATGGGTGAAGTGAGGTCAAGGTGCGACATGAGGTGGGAGGTGGTGTCAAAGTGAGTTGTGACCTCAACTGAGATGTGATCACTATGGGGGGGCACAGGAGGACAGCTATGTGGAGAGATACTGAGGGAGGATGGTGTGACAGGAAGATCTGAAGGGGATATTCCAGGGAAAATCCAGGGGAGATCCAGGATCGGGGAGCACAGGAGGACAGCTGTGTAAAGAGGCACTGAGAAGGGTGGTGCAGTGGAAAAGTCTGGGAGGGGATATTTCAAGGAGGATCCAGGAAGGATCCAGGATCAGGGAACACAGAAGGGCAGCTGTGTTAAGAAGCACCAAAAAGGGCAGTGCGGTGGAAGTGGTGCTAGGGCTGTTGCAAGACACGTTGTTATAGTTTTGGTGCACCCCCAGTCTTTTTCCTTCTTATCATGACCCTGTGCCCATCATGTGACACTCCAGTCACTGGACCACCCGCCACCGGTGCATCCTAGCACTCATTTACACTTGACACGACATGTCTTGCAACAGCCTGGCATCACCCTTCCACACTACCCTCCTTATACACAGCCACCCTCCTGTGTTCCCCAATCCTGGATCTTCCCTGGAACATCCCCTCATGGTCTTCCTGTCACACTGCCTCCCTTGGTGCCTCTGAATCTTCCCTAGATCCTCCCTGGATCCCCTCACAGATCTTCCTATCACACTGCCTCCCTTGGTGCCTTTCTATGCATAGCCATCCTACTGTGCTTCTCAATAATCACCATCTCAGTTGAGGCCAGAACTCACCTCAACATCGCCACCCACCTTGTGTCACACCCTGACCTCAATTCGCTCATGTTATGGTTGAGGAGACCCCTAACCAATTTCCTTCTCTGTTTCCTCCTCCTTACCTACCAACTCCAATCACTTCATCAGTTACTCCTCCACTCCACCTCGACCATCCCAGCTCTTCCCTCTTTGCCACCCTCTTCTTTGACCTTTGGGACTACCAGATCCCCACCTCCACCTGGGCTGACCTGTTAGATGAATCCCTCTTCGAGGGATGAGGCTACACTTCACCGCCTTTGGGCATCTTCACCACCACCTCTGGATATCTCCTCTCCCCACTGCCTCTTGGATCTCTCCTTTCTCATCTCTGACTCTTACTTATATTTCCTGACTTGCACTGATACTGCCTTCTACATAGCTTCTCTCATACAGTAGCTATGCATCTCCTCTTTCCTTCCATCTTGTTTATATCATATGCCACATGACACGACACATCCCCCTTCCTTATTTAGCTTTAGGGCTCCGATATGTGCCCTAAAGCACTTATTATATATATTGGGGCACTGCCTGTACTTGTCTCTTTCTCTAACCTTGATATACACTATTTCGTGTAGTCATCCTGTTCCTTGAGATCCCCTCTCTTGTGCCTCACCTCACCACAGCCTCATCCTCCACTCTACCAACTCTGTGCCAGTTCCAGTACTGCTGACTAAATGTCAGGCCATTCACTCTTTACTCCTTATGAAGGTGTCCAAGAGTAGAAATGAGACAACACACTCACAAACATGTACCATTGTTACTCGGTCATAACAACTCATGTGATCACTCACATGCCATCACAATGCATCACACCACAATGATTCCCACAATGTGTCCTTACGCTTGTGACCTTCCCATGGCAGTACCCTCCTGCCATTCCTGTCTTTGCCCTCGTCACACAGATGCTGGGTTTCCCTTTACAGATTGGACTCTTACCATATTAAAGTTAGACTGCACATGGACCACCTTACTAGATTGGGATATACCTCCCCTAAAGCCCTTACAGCTGGGGTATATAAGTTAGAGCTCTGCTCTAACACCTGGCTCTCTCTAACCTTGATCTGATACCTAAAGTGTACACCTTACAGTTACTCTTGTGGTATTCATCATCTGTTCCCTGCAATCCCCTCCTGCTTGATCTCTACCTTGCCCTCCCCTCTTTCCTCCTTCATTGAAGGACTCCACTGTCATCATCAAAGAACCCTCAGGACCTTCCCTTGCAGTCCTCTAGGTCACTGCTTAGGAGATTCCCCTCCTGCCACTTACTCTCCAATGGCTCATTGTCATTGGCTCATCTCTAGGTTCTTCACCCCAGTTAAGAGAACTAGACCACCTCATTGTTGACCTTGCTATCCCACGACTTCACCTAGGTCCAGGTCATCCGACCTCACCTTCCTGGGTGTTGTTACGGTTTTGGTACCCCCCCCCGGTCTTTTTCCTCATCCTCGACCATGTACCACCACGAACCCCTGTCACTAGACCACCCGCACTGGCGCATTCTCGCACTCGTTTACGCTTGACAATACACGTCCTGCGACGACCTGGCTTCGCCTCTCGGCTCTGTTCCCCTTACAGCGCCCCTTCCTGACACAGCCACCCTCCTGTGTCCAGATCCTTGTCCTCGGATCTCCCCAGGAATATTCCTTGGATCTTCCCACCCTCCACTTCCTCTAAGGTCGTCTCTTGCCCTTAGGACCTACCTGGCACTGCCCTGCAGTCCCCTCCCTGTCCCGATCCTGGATCTTCCCCGGATCCTCCCTGGAATATCCCTTTCGGATCTTCCCCGCACTACCCCACGTGCCTCCTCACACAGCCGCCCTCCTGTGCCCTCCTCGGTGATCCCCATCTCAGTTGGGGCCAGCTCTCCCCTCAACACCGCCTCCTCCTCGTGTTGCGCCTCGACCTCACTTCGTCCTTGTGATCACTCATGTGCCATCACAACGCGTCGCGCCACGCTTATTCCCACGATGCGTCCTTCGCTCGTGAACTTCCCACGCAGAACCCCTCCTGCCTAATCAGGCGATAACCTCGCCACACTGCTCCTGGGTTTCCTTTTGCGGATACGGACTCTTACCATATTAGGTTAGACTGCGCACAGACCACCATTACCAGATTGGGATATACCTGCCCTAAAGCCCTTACAGCTGGGGTATATAAGTTCGAACTCCATTCGAACACCTCTCTCTCTAACCTTGATCTGACACCTAAAGTGTACACCTTACGGTTACTCTTGTGGTATTCATCATCCGTTCCCTGCAACATTCCCTTGCTTGACCTCTCTCCTCGCCCTCCTCTCTTTCCTCCTTCTTTGAAGGACTCCGTTGTCGACACCTTAGATCCTCTAAGGTTGAGCAACCTCGTTGCTCTCTCATCCAAATGGCTCGTCGCCGTTGGTTAGTCTCCAGGTTCTCCACTCCTACTTGAAGAACTCGTCCAGCTCGACATTGACCTCGTCATCCAATGTCCTCTCCTCGTCAAAGGTCTTTCGACCTTCTCTTCCTAGGACTCTCGGTCGTCGTCTACCTTGGGGTACTACTCCTAGTATCCCTCGTTGCTCGTCACCAGGCTCACGTCAAGCCTGAAGGTATCCTACGCCGTTAGGACCAACAAGAGTTAGGCTCAAGGCGGCTTTATGCTTCGTGTCTACTTGTACACCTACCGGGTGGTAGTCGTAACAGGTGTTGTGAGTTGCTACGAATAACAACCACTAGCTGGACTTTGACACAGCAAACACTATAAGCTGGTGAGGGACAAGATGGAAAAAGTAATAGTCTTGGTCCTTAATCAGAACTTCCAGCCTGAACCATAGACGCCAGGAGGACAGGAATGACAAGTGGATTAGACTGAGGTGTTATGATATAATGTACAGGTATATATACTGTTGAGAAGTGAGCACAGACCAAGTGCTGTAAATAGTAATGACTAAGTATGGTCAAATGAAAGTACACGAGTATGAGAGAAGAAGAATGATGATGGGAAAAAGAAGTATAGCATCGTGAGAGAAGAGTGGAAATTAATAACACATGCTATGACATCATTGTGATCATGTGACCTTTCCCATGGTCACGTGTAATGTGTCAAATAATATGAAGTGAAGTGTTGTACAAGGTGTCGTGGATGAAAAGTTTGAAAATATTACATATCATAACACTACTCCCTCTTTAAGACTCGAATTCCAGACAAGTCGTGTAAAAGTTCAATTCAGTGAAGTTTTCATAAGGGGAAAATAAAGATTGAAAGTCCGCAGTGGAAAGTCCTCAGAGTTTACGTGGTGCGGAAGGGTTTAGACGATAAAAGTTGGCAACTGCATCTGGGGCAGTGTTGATGATGTCCAAACTTTCCCATGTACAATCTGTTTTGTCGTAATCTTTCCAGTGAACCAGATATTGTAGCTTCCTTTTTACAAAGCGGGAACCGGTGATGTAATCTATTTTGAATTGTTCTTCTCCTTCTTCATCAATCTCAATTGCATCTGGTCGTGAGACTGGTTGACCAGGTAAAGTTTCTCAGTAAGGTTTAATGTGAGAGATATTGACAGTGGGGTGAATGCAGATGGAAGATGGAAGAATCAATTCTATGGCATTTGGAAGGACCCTTTTGATCTGGTAAGGGCCAATCCATTTTTGTGTGAGTTTCTTTGCTGTATAAGGTAGCTTTAATTTGTTGGTTGATAATCAGACTTGCTGGCCAATAATGTACTCTGGTGCTTCTGACCTTCTTTTGTCAGCAAACTGCTTCATTCGTTCTTTAGATTCCTTGAGAGCTTGCTCTACTTCTCTATGAGAACGGCCAAATTCTTTCCCAAAGTCAGCACCTGGACCTGTTGCTTTTCCTTCAAAGCCTATGTGAGGGGCATAGTTATGTGTGATATTGAAAGGAATGGAACCGGTGGAGGTGGTGAGAGAGTTGTTGTGGGAGAATTGTGCCATTTTGATCCAATCTGCCCACGCCTCTTGCTTCTTAAATACATAAGAGTGGAGATATTGTTCTAACTCTCTATTGATACACTCTGTTTGTCCATCAGTTTGAGGGTGGTATGCTGTTGAGATCTTTTGGGAAATGGAGAGAAGTTTGCAAAGTTCTCGTGTGAAGTCCAAAATGAATTGAGGTCTGCGGTCTGAAACTATTGTAGAGGATAGTCCGTGGATGCACCAAATATTGTCTCTAAATAGAATAGCTAAGTCCAAAGAAGAAACTGTGTCGTAACAAGGAATGAAGACTACTTCTTTTGAGAAGCGGTCTACGACAACGCAAATAGCCATGTAGGTGTTGGATTTAGGTAATCCAGTAATGAAATCGACCAAGAGATCTTCCCACAGTCTAGTAGGTGTAGGTAAAGGGATGAGTTTTCCTGCCGGTGCCTTTGAGGATCCCTTTGTTTGGGTGCACACTTGGCAGCTATCTACATAAGTTTTAACATCTTTGGTAACTCCATGCCAAGAGAAATATTGAGTAAGTAAATTAATGGTACATCCATGTCCACAATGTCCTGCAATTGGATGATCATGACATAAGGAAAGAAGTTCTATACGTAAAGATTCAGGGACAAAGATTTTGTTTTTATCGTTTTTGAAAATATTACAGTCAGACATGAAAGAGAAATCTTGAATAGCATCAACATCCAATTTGAATGATTCCTGCCTCAAAGATTCCATGAAAGAAGAAGATAATTGTACGTTATTAATAAAAAGATGAGGGGGTAATACAGTGATGTTTTTATTGTGGTCCTTTACCGCGTCACCATGGTCTGGTCGACGTGATAATGCATCTGCTCGTCCATTGCTTGATCCAGGTTTATAAATAAAGACATAGTTGAACTCTTGAAAAAGTGTGTGCCATCGTGCTTGTCTTCCTGAAAGAGTTTGAGGCTTTTTCCAGTATTTGAGATTCTTGTGATCTGTCCAGATCTCAAAATTCTCTCTACCTATGAGGTAATGCCTCCACTCTTCCAAAGCATGGATAACCACGAGGAGTTCTTTATCGTAAATAGGATAATTCCACTCAGTGGAGTTGAATGAATGGGAGATGAAGGCGCATGGTTGCCAAAGTCCGTCATCCAATTTGACAGAAAGAACTGCTCTGGTTGCTATATCCAAAGCGTTGGTCTTGACTCTCATCTCCTGATCCTGATTAGGATAGGCTAAAAGAGGAGCCATCTTGAACTTGTTCTTAAGCGTATCAAATGCTTTCTGTTGTTCGGGACCCTAATGGAAAGGAACATCTTTTTTGGTAAGATTGTTCAGGGGTCGGGCGATGTCCGCGAAACCTTCAATAAATCTACGATAATAGTTGCAAAGTCCGAGGAAGCCTTGAAGTTCTTTTAGACACGTAGGAATGGGCCAGTCCATAACTCCTGCCACCTTCTTTTCCTGCATCTCGACTCCCTCTTTAGATACTACCATACCCAAAAAGTCCACTTTGTCCTTCGAAAACTGACACTTTTCTGGTTTCACATAAAGGTCATTCTTCTCCAAGCGGTGAAGAACTTCCTTCACAATCTCCTTGTGTTCAGCTTGCGTACGTCCTTTTGTAAATAACATACAGTCATTGATATAAATGACTAATACAGCGTACATGTCATTAAATATATTGTTCATCATAGTTTGAAACATAGGTGGAGAGTTCGTCATACCAAAATACATTACAGTAGGTTCATAAGCGCCAATGGGGGTAACAAATGCCCCTTTCCATTCATCGCCTTCTTTGATTCTCACGTTGTTGTAACCCCAATGGAGATCAAGGCAGGTGAACATATCAGTGCCTTTAAGCCGATCAATGAGTGTGGGAATGAGAGGCAGTGGATATGCATTTTTGATGGTGCCTTCATTTAAATATCTATAGTCCATAATGAGACGTTTCTTCCCATCCTTTTTGGGAATAAAGAAAACAGGCACAGTTTGAGGGGATTTGGATGGTCGAATGTATCCCTTCTTGAGTTCTTTTTCCATGAACGTGCGAACTTTGTCCATTTCTATGTTGGAAAGAGGAATGACGCAGCCTTTCTTGGGAATGAAATCATCCTTGAGATCTATGGCATGGTCCCAAGGTTTTCATTCAGGCATGCGTTTGGATTCATTTTCCGAGAACACATTTAAGAAGTCATGGTAAACTTCTGGCACCTTTTCTTTTAACCCTTCTTCGATAACATGGATGGAGGGTTTCTTGCTACATAAATGAGGAAGTGGGGGGTAGGGTCCACCACCAATGACTCAGCAGTATTCCGTACAATGAGGGAAAGAAATAGTTTTAGAAAACCAGTCAATGTCTGGATTATGGCAGTAAAGCAAATTGTAACCAATAATTAGATGATGAGAACCAAGTTGAGAGACGTAAGCGTCTATAACTTTGAAATGGTCATTAATGCCAATGATTAATTTAACCATGTGTGTGACCTTGCTGATAGCTCCATTAGAGCCATCTGCATTAATAACTGCAATGGGGTTAGCAATAGCATATTGTTTGAGTTTGTGTCGTAATACATAAGATTCGTCAATGAAAGTGTGAGATGCTCCTGAATCCAATAGTGCCTGAACAGAGGATTTCTGCCATTGGTCACCATGTTTTCGCATCAACACAGTTTTGACAGAGAATTCACCACCAAAATGCAACGTAGAAGATCTTTGAGCAATAATAGAAGAATTGTTGAGGGATTTATAGATAGGAGAATTTTCGACTTGCCGAACAAGGGAATCAAGCACGCTACATTTTAATTCTGACACTGCACTCCAAGGAGTCGCCCTTTCGGAATGCAAATTTTTATTGGCAAGAAGAATGGAAGAAATAGTACAGGTGGAAAATCGTCCTCCATGCAATCTACTATACTGTTCTCACTAATGGTGTCTGAAGTAGTAGTATGAATGCCGGCACTAAGTGCAGCAGGAGAGAAAGATAAAGTGTCTATTTGTTCGCAGAGACCCTCATCATCTACGAATGTTGTCCTTTTAAAGCCTCCGCAGCACGGTGTCTGGCTTCTACTTCGAATTTATCTCTGTAGTAAGCCTCTGCTTCGGGAGACATAAAGTTATGCGTGGATTGTGCATTGATAGAAGTTGGGGAAAAGTTGGAAGGGGGAGATGGCGGAGTTGGAAGAGAGCATGATGGAATGTATTGTTGAGCCACGTGTGCTGGCTCAGGTGGATACTCATATGAACTGGTGTCCCAGTTCCAAATGGCTTGTTGCTGAACCTGAAGTTGGCGTCTGTGATTGGGGTTCTTGGCACAATCTGGCCAAATATGGCCTGCCTGAGAACACCTAAAACAGGTGCGAGTTTCCTTTTGTGGAGTCACTTGTTGTGCTCCAATTTCCATGGGCACTCCTCTGCCCAGTTGTATGCCCGTAGGCGTGAAACAATGTTGCCCCTGAGGTGGGCGCAATGGTGGTGGGTATTGGCCCCCTTGTGGCCTTGGATAATAATATTGCCCTTGCGGGTGGGGAGGTGGTCGTGACATTGAAGATGATGGTCCTGCCCGAGGTGGGCCCCTTTCTACTGCCATCTGCTCATAGGGCTCGACCTATATTTTTATACTTGATAATGAGTTCGTCCAAGGTGAAGGTTGAGGCCGGAGCATTTAGCTTCTGCCTTTCGTAAATTTTGAAGTCTACTGCCTTTTTTAGTAGCTCCTTGGCAAATTCATCATCTATGTCGGCTTCTCACCTCAAGACTTCAAATTGTTGTAAAAAGAGGTCAATTGGGTGACCATTTTGTTTGAGAGCCTCCAACTTCTTTAGAGACTCATGTGCCAGAATATCTATCTGGAAATAATCCTTGATTTCTTGTTGAAGTTGTGACCAGGATGGCCACGCCTTCTCTCCTAGAAGCGATCCTGTGGGAACTTTGTTTTCATCTAGTTCCATATCTTCTTCAGAGTCAAGGTATTTTTCCAGAGTGATCTGGGCAAATCCTTCCGCCTTCTTTTCAAAGTGTGAGAGCACGGCTACCACTCTCAGCTTATCGGATTTCCAATTTTGGGCTGCAACCCAGAGGTGAAGATGAATCCACCACAATCTGAACCTTGTTCTGTCCCCATCCCATTTCTCAGGGTCAGATATCTTCTTCGTCACAGACGACCTTTCGGATTCCAGGTTTAGGTCTCGAATCCATGAGACCAAATCATCGATATCCAGTTGGTTCAACATCCTTGTGTTCTTCGGCAAATAAGACTAAAAGAAAAAACAAGATCCTTACTGTGCAGTATCTTCCAACCACACTCTAGGGACTCGGCAAACGAAACTACGTAAGAAATACTTCTTCGACCGCAGATAGTATCTTCTCCTGCGTAAACTTTGATAACAGGTTTTCTGGTGACTGCAGTGACCAGGAACAAAACTACACATAAACCTACAGGGTCTGCAGAAAGCCTGTGGTTGAACTAAACGTAAAAGACTAAAAACTGATGCTCTACCTCTTGAATCACTTCGAGGACTACCAGTGTTCAGAATAAGCTCGGCCTAGGGCTGCACGACAACAGTGGTTCCCTAGTCACTCTAAGCAAACAAGGCACGACCCTTGTGCTGGTATCACCTCAAAGAAGGGACTGAGAAGTTTTTATACTAGCACGACAAAAGCTTGGGTGTCAAGACCCATGTCCTAAAAGTGCAGACATAAAAAAGTAGAATATGTAGGAAAGCTCCCGTGGGCAACCTCTTTAACCCTAGAGTCTGGGTAGTGTGTTTAGTCTAATCCAAGTGTTGTGAGTTGCTATGAATAACAACCACTAGCCGGACTTTGACACAGCAAACACTATAAGCTGGTGAGGGACAAGATGGAAAAAGTAATAGTCTTGGTCCTTAATCAGAACTTCCAGCCTGAACCATAGACGCCAGGAGGACAGGAATGACAAGTGGATTAGACTGAGGTGTTACGATATAATGTACAGGTATATATACTATTGAGAAGTGAGCACAGACCAAGTGCTGTAAATAGTAATGACTAAGTATGGTCAAATGAAAGTACACGAGTGTGAGAGAAGAAGAATGATGATGGGAAAAAGAAGTATAGCATCGCGAGAGAAGAGTGGAAATTAATAACACGTGCTATGATATCATTGTGATCATGTGACCTTTCCCATGGTCACGTGTAATGTGTCAAATAATATGAAGTGAAGTGTTGTACAAGGTGTCATGGATGAAAAGTTTGAAAATATTACATATCATAACACTGGGAGTATCCATCGTTGTCATACCAGGAATTATCTCCTGTTATGACCAGTAACAATGGTACATGTTTGTGAAGAACTGTGTCTCGTTCCTACACTTAGTCACCTCCGTATGGAGTTAAGTGTGAATGGCCTGACATTGGTCAGCAGTACTGGGACTGGCCCAGAGTAGGTAGAGAGGAGGATGAGGCAGCGGTGAGGTGAGGCACAAGGGAGGAGATCTCGAGGAATGAGTTTGATAACACAAAATAGTGTATATCAAGGTTAAGGAAAGAAAGGGATACAGGCAGCATTCCAATATATATAGTAAGTACTTTAGGGCAAGTATCGGAGCCCTAAAGATAAATAAGGAAAGAGGACATGTTGCATCACATGGCACATGAGGTAAACAATCAGGATATAAAGGGGAACGCATAGCTGTGAGAGAAGCTATGTAGGAGGCAGTGTCAGTGCGAGTCAGTCTAAGTATGGAGAAACCTGAGAGGCAGTGGTGGAGAAAGTATCTGGAGGCAGTGGTGGAGTTGCCCGGGGGTGGTGGAATAGCCTATCCCTCAAAGAGGGATTCGTCTAATAAGTCGGCCCAAGTGGAAGCAGGGATTTGGTAATCCCTGAGGTCGGAGAAGAGGGTGGCAAAGGGAGCGGAACCAGGGTGGTCAAGGTGGGAAGGTGGGGTAACCGACAAAGGGATTGGAGTCGGCAGACAATGAGGAGGAGGCAAAGGAGGAAATTGGTTAGGGCCTCCTTAATCGTAATATCTCCCTAGTCGCTGCTGTCATTGCCAGGCTACGAGAAGCCTGAAGGTATCCTATGCTGTTAGGACCAACAAGAGTTAGGCTCAAGGTGGCCTACACTTTGTGTCTACTTATACAACTATCCCTGGTTGTAGTTGTAACATATGTCACATCAAGTGTAAACAAGCACTAGAATGCACTGGAGTGGGTGGTCCAGTGACAGGAGTTCCACTATGGTCTCCTTCATTGACCTCATAGTCGGTGAGGTCCCAGGTGGGGTCAGGGATGTTGTGGGGGCAGGCGTTCCAAAGGTGATCATGGGCATAGCATCTGGTGCAACGATGGTTGAGGCAGAGAGACATGATGTGTCTGGGGGCGACAATGCAGCAAGAGCGGCACCAGTACCAGGGGCAGTCCTTCCGAAGATGCCCAAGTTGTTTACATTCGAAGCACCAGGTGTGCTCCAAACGTTCCACGGATACATTGGGAGCATTGGGGTGGGGAGTGGGTAGATGGGGTACAGGGCCCACGTCAGGCTGGGAAGGACTGTCCAGGGTTGGAGCTGGGTGATCGGGATCCAATCCAGTGGTTCCCGACTCGTTACTGGCCCCGCTAGGAATGAAGAGGTGGAGGGGTGGGTGGACGACTGCAAGGTTTCCCAGTGGGGAGGAAAGGTGGCATGGGGGCCGTGATGGAAGGCCTGCTGAGAAAAGGAGATGGTGGGCACATCTGAGGAGACGGCGAGGGGTCAAGATGGGTCTGGGGGAAGGGGTTCCGGATACGGGGGAGGAGGGGGAAGGGGTCTCTCTGGGAGATAGGACGATGGTTCCACTAGGTTGTTGAACAGACTCTCCATCATCAGATCAAGGGGAGGACTCGTCTGATCCAATAAGAGTGTCGGTTGGGGAGGAATAATCAAATCCAGAAGGGCGGATAGGGAGGGAAGGGTCAGGGGTGTTGTTGTAGTATTGTTCTCTCTCGGCCTGGGGGAGGGCGAAGATGATGGGATTGAGAATGACGGATAGGTCTCCAAGGGGTATGAGGGAGATACAGAGGTTAATTCCTGTGACATGCAGGTGGTCCAGGGTATTATTGTGCAGTTCGAGCACGG